>OZ022578.1:22391248-22603748 GCA_963669155.1 Arbacia lixula | reverse complement strand
CGCTGCTCCCCGGTAATAAGATGAGATAAGAGTCCAGAAATAGAAGCCGAAGGATCACATTGCAGCTGCCCTTGACTCCCCTGCAATTTCGCCAAGAATTGTGATAACCTTGCAGACCAAGGAAGGCCAATTTAAATCAGTCTAGTGGAGGTAAAAATTGCCGCTGATCCACAAAGGAGGCAGCCTATCTCGTTACAATCAAAACTTGAGAAGTTGCGAACTCTAAGTATGAGTATGAGCCATTTTAGCGAAAGGAGAGCAAGGTAATTGGGTTTATTTAGATACTTCCCAATGTGATCAAGTTTGTGAAAACGGGTCATTTTTGTCGTGCTATCATGAAAAGAGACACGCTCTGTCATGTAACCATAGTAACGAAGTATAATGTATTAATGCTGACCAAATGTGATTGTGTTTGATGGAGATGACCGAATTTTTCTTCATCGTGTGATTACCTAAGTCACCTGCAGACATTAATATCTTCATCACTACCGTTTAATTCATCGAAGGAATTTAGAATAATGGACTCGTTTGACCATAACGCAACGGAATATTGTATGCTTTAAATTATTACTCAGATTAACAGTATCATCATTTATTTCATCTCAATTATTAATACATAAAGTATTGTCATAATTCCTGAATAAGAATACTGTAATTGGAAATTGCATCATCATTTGGAATAACATTATCATTCACTTTATAAGCATCGATATGACAAACACTGTATTACAATTTTCTTTCGGAATGTTATTTTTTACATTCGACTTAGTAGTGGGCCTGATCAAAGATGTTTGAATTACATGTAGTATTATCCGGACTTTGCTTGATGTAGACCCATTGTACTCTTCTTCTAGGCACAAAAGAATGTCTAATATAGATTTCCTCTTTGATCCCAAATATTTGATGCCGCCGATTCTCCGAATATCCTTTACCTGGAATTGACGCATAAACAATAAGATGCGCAGAATAATTTGGGAAAGTATCCTCACCCCAGATGCTTGCTCAGTTGTAACATGTAATACTTACAATGCACCTCTAAAGATGTAATCAAGGAATATTGTTACAATCCAGTAAAAAGGCTTTAACGAGATATCAAATTGTAGTACAAAAGTTTCGATTTCAACTGTTCCCCATGATATTCCGTTGAAAACTTGCTGAAAACATTACCATCGTTACTTTAATATATCCTCCTTTCAGAAAAGAAACATGAAAAATGTGCCCATCAGCCGCGCTCGAACTGCATTATACTATTATAAAGAGCAGCTGCCAGTTATAAAAATTGAATGGCGAAACCAAACCTTATTCAAAGGGATGAATATTCCTTTCTTTAATCCTATTCTGACTAGGAAGTGTGTGTGTGTGTGTGTGTGGGGGGGGGGGGGGGTCATTTTGACCCCCGGTTCGAAATCCGCGACTCACTCGCAACCGCTGAACATCTCGACGCGCCTTTTCATGAGCTTTTCTTTTGAAGTGTCTGACAACTTTTACTTTTGACACCATATTTGAAGAAAAAAACCGGACACTCCGTTCAGGGGCTACGCAACATTATGTAATCGCATGTCACACCTAAATCTGACAAGAAGTGAGATTTTGCACAGGTCTGTTGTACCAATACTGCTATTCCTAAACTGGTCTATATCACTGTAAATTGTGCCTTCTATGCCTTTTGCTTGATCACATTGTTCTTGGGATTTGTCAAAATGCATATCTGAAGCAAAAAAAAACCCCATTAAAACCAAAGAAGAAAGAATAGAATATATAAGAAATTAAAAAAAGTAATAAAAGTATACATTAGAATTAATTTGTAATTTCAGAGTTTCTCAACATGAAATTATTAATTATGCTACTCGGGATTTCAACAGAAAGTTTGACCCCCATGCCATCTTTTTTCAATGAAATAATTTGTTTTGCATAAATTTGCATAAATCACAATTTCCACAAAATTGGATAATTTTCCCTTAAAAAAATATGCAGCTGCGCTCTTAACACGTTCTTTTATCGCGTCAGTTTATCGTTCCGTGGCCGAAATATTAGCGGGGAGGGGGGGGGGGGGGGGGGTCTAAACCTGCTTTTAAAAAGCCCAGTCAGAATAGGTTTAAACATCCAAACGACTAACGCAAACACAGAAAAGGAAAATTTGGGAAAGAAGACAAAGTCAACTGATCTCTGCTTAAGTCGCGAAATGTCCTCCATAATGTCAATGATAGGAGGGAGAAATCAATAAAATCATTAATTCATGAAGAAAAACCCGAATCACCATGAATTATTCTTAGCTCTGAGCCAATAAGTGAATGTATGTGGCAGTCCCCATAGTAACGAGTACGTGGCCAAGGATTTTTATGTGCATACTGGTATGGATACATGCGAGCATTGAACCTGGATAAACAAAGTGAAAATTGAATTTGAAAACAGAGATGGGTGTGAAGAGAGACGCAGAAACCGATTATATGAATATCGACGTGAATACATACATCAAAATGCACACATTACTTCTACCTAGGGGAATTTGATTTCGACCCACTTTTTGGAAGAGGTTCTTGATGTCAAATGGTGGCAACATTGATTAATGATTATTATCAAATTTTTATGTGGTTGAGATGTAAAGAGAATACATTAATTCCAACTTGCTATTGCACCTCACCGTCTCAAATGTTCCCAGAAGTCATAACTCAGTGTTCACGCCTTTTCTCATTGTATGATGAAACGATGAAATTTAATTAAAAGCATTTGTAATTCTGTTTTACAGGACTACATTTCGAGCATAATTTGTCTACAAGCCGTAATGCAATTGCGAACTCTGTTGAAGGTTAAATAACAACTAATGTTTTATTATCATCAATCTATATCAATATATTGAAACTCTTTGTTGGCACTTCTTGGCTCACAATGTTAACATGGGGATTGAATTGTGCGAAAAGGGTGCATATGCGTAATTATGTGTGTGAGCGATAATAATGTGTGTGCGAGGGCGACGGGGTATGTCAGTAAGGGTGTTTTGTGGGGATACATGATATGTATGTGCGTATATGCGCGTAAATCTCTCTCCCTCTCTCTCTCTCTCTCTCTCTCTCTCTCTCTCTCTATCTATCTCTCTCTCTCCCTCCTCTCTCTCTCTATATATATACTGTATATTTATATATATATATATGCGTGCGCGCGCATGTGTGTGTATGTGTGTAAGTGTGTGTAAGTGTGTGCAAGGAAGAAAAAAGAGAGGAACAGAGCGCAAATTGATAATGCACATTAGTTAGCATATGTATATTGATTTGATAGATGAATGCGTTTATCGTGAAAGAGAAAAAAAAGTGGTCAGCGAGAAAGTGTCTAGGAATGTCCTCTTGTCCTCAGCAGTTAATTGAGGGAACTGAAGGAGAAGGAGAAAGTCAAAGAGAAAGAAAGGAAAGTGGGAATTTAGAGAGAGTAAACATGTGAAAAAGAGGGAGAGAGGTAGGAGAGAGAGAGAGAGAGAGAGAGAGAGAGACAAAAAGAGAGAAAGAGGGGGTGGGAGGGGGCGGGTGTTGGGGGATTTGGTGTGAGGGGAGAAAGTGGTGCGGGAGAAAGTGTTTAGGGGGTGTCCATATGACTTCTGAGAAAAAGGAGGGGAGCTTTAGGGCCAATTTGAAAAGTAGCGAAAGAAAAAGACGAAGAACGAAAGACAGAAAACCAGAGAGGGTGAAAGGGGGAAAGGGGGGGATGGCGGTGCTGGGCAGAGTCGGGGGGGGGGGGGGAGCGTGGGGGTTGTTGTGTGGTAGAGAAAGCGGTGAGCGAGAAAATGTCTTGTGGTATGCCCTTGAACTCGTTAGTAAATGGAAGGAGATGAGGCGAACTAGAGAAAGGGGTAAAGGAGAGATAGAGAGAGAGAGAAAGAGAGAGAGAGATAGGGAGTCAAGAAAGTGAAAGAATGATAGACATTGAGAGTGTGTGAGTGTGTGGACGTGAGTAATGGAGGGGGGGGGGGGGGAGGGGCAGGAAGGAGGAGAGGCCCGACACTGAGCAAGATGAAGAATGACAAAGACGGAAGGTGGCGAGCTTAATGACTAACGACTTGCAGATTACCCTTTGTGTGATGTTGTTCACAAGCATTAAACATAAATCTCATAGATCAGCATTTAAGCTGCCACACAAAGGATAAAGCAGGCGTGATATTAAGTTCACATCTACTTTTGATCGTACGTGACCCGTTGCATGCAGAACGTAACCGAGAGTCGTGTAGTATAGATTGTAGGATGGGTGGTGTTGTCAATAGTATTTTGTGATGTATGTTCCCACAGTATTTCACGAACAGCATGACAGTCAGCCAATCATCTTTCTCCGTCCTTTTTTTTTTTGAAGGGGGGGGGGGGGGGGGGTTGTGCGCAGGGGAAGGGGGGTTTGGGGAGAGTCGAGTTATTATCTCGAATGTATCCGTATGAAAACATTCGTTGAAAAACATGTTCAGCGATAGTCTACACTAAGTAAATAATTTTGCGTGACTCATTGAAACATGATACAAAAAGAGATTCTATTACACATTCCGTGTACACGTTTTCCTGAATTACGTTGCGTGAATAAATTGTTCATCTAGTTGGATCGGATTGCTGTTGAGTAATTTTGTTAAAAGAGGGACTGAAATCAAATATCCCGTATTACACGCGGTTCGATTGAGGAGATCTTCAAGCGTATGTATCTATGCATATGCGATTCGAAACTCAATGTTTGATGCTATGCGAGAACGAGTCAGTGTACTGTGCTATCTATAACCACAGTTCTTATTCGCAACACTGATTCAGCTTCTCAAATTTCATTCGGAGAATTGAAGAGGAAGAAATTGTGAAGAGCGGAAGAGGAGAAGACGTTCATTGAGGAGGAGAGAAAGAGCGTAAGAACAGAACAGGTATGAACAAGAAACGTGAGAGGGGGTAGTACTGGAGAAGAAATCGGGAGCGGAAAAAAGGAGAGAAGGAGAGAATAAAGAGAGAGAGAGAGAGATAAAGAGAGAGCATGTGTATGTATGTAGGAGAGAAAGAGAGAGAGAGAGTGTGTGTGTGTGTGTTTGAGATAGAGATAGAGAGAAATAGTGTGTGAGAGAAAGAGACAACGAAAGACAATGACAGTGAAGGGAGTGAAAAGTACATTGAGAGACAAATATTAATACGCATGATTGCAAGAAATAACAAGTAACCATGGTAACTGTATAAATTATTTTCATATCTCTCTATATATGGATTTGGATCAAGAGCAGTGTCCTTAACTCCGTGTTTGCCACATGTAATTTGTTTGCAATTTATACATGCAACTTCCGTAGAACAGCAATTTATCTGCACTTATAGAGTTAACAATACCATCATCTATCTCTTCTCATCGCTCTCCTTTTTGAAAATTCCATACGGGCCAATCCTGACAGAGTGCATCACCTCAATGCCCTACTTTTCACTGAACCTTTTCCCTCTCACTCCTTCACACCACGGTTCTGTCCAGACTGCCCCGTCTGATGCTGCAAGCCGCCCATCTCCTCTTTCTTTCGTGTACGGATTCCCATCAAAACTTCGTTCTCTCGTTCTTGTTCGGCCCTTTGCAGCAGCTGCGCTCTTAATGCTGATTTTATTCGTCCATGTGATCGCCAGGAAGGGTCGCCAGCACTACACCTTGAAAGCTTCCTGTCGGCCAATGGCAGTCTTCAATACGGTCATTGTAGCTTGGCTTCCAAGCTGTTGGCCTTTTTTTTTTCATCCAAACAGAATAAGAGAGCCAAGTATTTTAAGAGTAATTAACGTCCCATTCTTCTCATTTCTCATCCGGAGGAGAAATTGAGAATGATTAGTTTACTGTAGCCAGACCCCTTTATTGAATACTTTGGTTTTCTCAGTCGGAAAGGGAATTTAGAATGATTACTCTACTGTAGCCAATTCCTTTAATTCAATACTTTATTTTAAAAATACACAAACGCCTGGAAGCCAGGCTAGGGTCCGTGACTCACATGCATATGGAAGGACACTCAACCGTCTCTTCTTCAACTTCAGACTCATGCTGTGAGTGAGAAGTCCGTTCCTCTGCATGAAATCCGTCTTTACCATTCATATTCTGGTGATTACCTCCTCGACAAATCTTCAAGACACTCCTACAGAGAATACTGCCCACTTAGTTGAATATTGCCAGCTGCTCTGGTGCTTGTTTATTCATATATTCAATCAAGATGGTATTTTACCAATTTCCATTACCTTGGTTAATAATTCATTCGAGTGTATCTGTAATTTAAATGTTATTTAAATCCTATCGATTCACGCTTTTAAACGTGATGGAGAAAGAAGAACTACCTGAGTACCCGTTGTAGATCATGATGTTCAGCAATACAGTGGGAGAAGTGAAAGACGTGGACCGTAAAACATAACATCTCCTCACTGTTTGCGCGCTCGTTCCATCAAATGCATAATGCAGACATAAGAATATTCTTTCTCGCACATTTAAATCTCATGAAGACGCTCAAATGGACTAGATCCATCGAGGTGTCACATCCCGTGACATGGGCGATCATCTAATGCCACAAAACTCAGTCTGAAGCTCTTTGTATTAGTCCCTCATCTTGATAAAAAAAACCTTGATTTGCTGACCAATCAGTCAATCAGTTAGATGCTTTTTACGAATGCACTCATAGATCTCACCTGTCTGATTCTAAGCGCACACATTAACTTTGTTTTAATTTTTCAGTTCTCTGGAAAACTTCGATGTCATTTACGCTATCAATGTAGGGAATACTCATCATCCTACTTAAAAAAAATGCACCTGCGGCTCTAGACTGCGGCTAACCTCGTACTCAAACCGATGTTAATGCCCGTGTTTCAATGTCGTACATTACCACAAGGTACAAGATTGACTAAACGAGGCCATTCCGTGCAATGAATGTTACTTCTTGACATTTATCACTGCTAATGCTATCACCTAAGAACACATGGATCAATATGGAGAACTTAGGCCTTCCTCGATCCAGATAGTGTAGTGATATCCTAAAGAGATGACATTGAAACAACCACAGTAGAGATCTGGTTTCTTCAAGATACTTGACCACTGATAGTAGCGTTTGAAGTGCTACTTCACGCCACTTCAAGCGTGTTTCAGAAATAGCAAGACAGGGAATAAGCCAGGGAGACAAAGATGTAAACCGAGAGTGAGAGAGGACGATAGAGAGGCGAAATAAAGGAGAAAGAGGGAGAGAGAGTGATATAAAGAAAGAGAGAGAGAGAGAGAGATAGACGAGGGATGTTGAAATTGGAAATGATTACTCTGTGCATGTTTGGTCCTTGTTTGGTCATGTGTAGATGAATGTGGCTATTAACACATGCTTATGCTTGTGTGTGTGGCGATGTGCCTGCATGCCCGCATGAGTGTTCATATTACTCACATTTCCGGTTGTAATCCCAACTACTTCATGATTATGGATCTAAGGTGTCCTGGAAGAGCGAAGTCCCATCCATTGATCACGTTCAAGCGTCTCCCCGTAGACAGTGGTGTGAGTACATTACGTATTCCTGCATTATGATGTCGGGTGTGGTTTCGTAGGCCTACGCATGGCCGTGTCACTTTCACCTTTTCCGTCTTTGTGATCATGAAAATTTATATTCCAATTTCCGATGCGCTCAACTCTGCAATGCATTTCTGCAGTCATTGTAAAGATTCCCACGGTTGTCATCAAAGTCTTTTTTGTTGTTGTTATTAAATCTTAATGTGTCATTGAGGCAAATCTCAATGCCGCTAACACACATATGCAAAACAAAAAATACAAAGAATCAAGGAACAGTCCACAAAGCAAAAAATATAGAAACTATATGTAAAGGCCTAATACATCTATACGATCTAACGTAACGAATAAAACGTCAATTTTAACATGATCCAACGCTTTCTTAGGACACACTGTGTTTTAATGATTTCTCCTACCAGCTCACACGAGTAGGGCCACATTTTGATGTCATGGTTTCCTGGGACGTTTTTCACTCCCGCTTGTCATTGATAGGTATATATCAGATTTAGCCATGTATGACAGCTTTTGCTCAGGGCAACTCAATTTAGTGGGAGATTAATTCATCCTCGCGACACGGAATAGGAAACTCTTTTCAAGCTCATGTCTTGAGGCTGCTATTTTGACCGAAGAAACACATTGCTTTCTGGTATAACACGTGAGGGTCAAGTCGTCTTTTTCCATTTTATTTTGTAAATGGCTGTCATATGACATCCTTGAACACGACGTCAAGTTGAGCTCAGCTCTAATTCTCTCTAGAGAGCAAGTGGGGCGATGGTTGTTTTGAAGTCTTTTCAAATGACCAAACAGAAAAACACCTTAATCATAAATACGTGCACGAACATATGCGTAGATATACGCATACACACTCAGCTACAGGTGCATGTGCACATTCCCACACACACACACACACAAACAAACACACACACACACATACACACATACACACACTCAACGGCCCACTCAGACACACGTTTTGCTTAATGATTTAATTTTCACACATCAAGCGCATCTATGTATACACACGTGAGAGAAACATACACACAAACACACATACATACATCAGTCTACATACACACACACATGCACACATAAAATTTAGCCATGTATGACAGCTTTTGCTCAGGGCAACTCAATTTAGTGGGAGATTAATTCATCCTCGCGACACGCAATTGGAAACTCTTTAGAAGCTTATGTCTTGAGGCTGCTATTTTGACCGAAGAAACACATTGCTTTCTGGTATAACACGATGAGGGTCAAGTCGTCTTTTTCCGTTTCATTTTGTAAATGGCTGTCATATGACATGCTTGGACACGACGTCAAGTTAAGCTCAGCTCTGATATTCTCTCTCGAGAGTAAAGTGGGGCGATGGTTGTCTTGCTGTCTTTTCAAATGACCTAACAGAAAAACACCTTAATCATAAACACGTGCACGAACATATGCGTAGATATACGCATACACACTCAGCTACAGGTGCATGTGCACATTCAAACACACACACACACACACACACACACACACACACACACACACACATACACACACACATACACACACACTGAAAGGCCCACTCAGACACACACGTTTTGCTTCATGATTTAATTTTCACACATCAAGCGCATCTATGTATACACACGTGAGAGAAGCATACACACAAACACACACACATACATAAATCTACATACACACACACATACACATGCACACATCTGTATATTATGCACACACCTACAAATATCAATTCACACCCATGCTCAAGCTTGCACATTTTGCTTCGTTTTCAAACGATTAAAGATAAAATGCAAACCCATATACTTAAAGCCTACACACATGAACGCACACACGCTTAGATCGTACATTGTGTTATGTGATATAAGTCCGTTTATCACTCCCCCGCCCAAATAATGTTTCAACGTTAAAGGGCATGTACTGTACTGGGAAGGCAAAAAAGCCTTCAAAATGGAATTGTTAGCAATCTTCTTGCCAATGATCTTAAATTCATGTATTGTCTATTTTAGAAGCTTGCTGAAAGTTATTTACCCTAAAATGATCCACATTTAGAGTAATGAGTTAATAAATCACAAATCCTCAAAATGTTCGGCCCGAACATTTTGAAGATTTAATCATTAATAATTAATTACTCCAAATGTGGATCATTTGAGGGCAAATAACTTTCAGCAAGCTTCTAAAATAGACAATACATGAATTTAAGACCATTGGCAAGAAGATTGCTAACAATTCCATTTTGAAGGCTTTTTTTGCCTTCCCAGTACAGTATATACCCTTTAATGACCATTTTCTAGATGCCGAATTACCCTCAAGGTTACAGCTGACCCTCGGGTTTATGTGGCTAGTCCCTGAATAACATTTACTGGAATTTAGGATGACGTAGGTAAGGTCCAGTTTATGTGAGATCACTATGCATCCAAGAAACTGACCTTCTGCATGAATTTTACTATAATTGTTTACTTCAACCTTAAGACAGAAAGAGTATATATTTAGAGAGCTCATAGAGCTCGAGGCAGTTATCTCCCGAGTTATTTCAATTAATTTTGTATGTTTGTGTTTGTACATATAATTTCATTGATTTATGTTATAGATATGGCTCACATCCTGATGTAATTATAATGTCGCCAACTTATAATCATGGACAAGTTATTGGAGGATGAAGTTTTATTTTAAGCACAAGTAAATAAAAATTAAAAAAAATGAAAAAAAAATCATTTATGAATATTGTTGTCTGATGATATATTCCTTTATTTCCCTAAAGCGCATATGAATAAAGATAAACCAACACCACTGATGTAATATTTCATGCAACTTATGATATTTCGATCGTCATAACCACGCAGGGGAAGCCATCTTCTTACCCACAAGATTAAATCTCACATCTTAAGAATGATTCCGCGTATAACTATGTCTTAAACATATAAATCAATGATCAGGCTTCCGAACTCGACCATATACTCGACCATGTTCAATGTAGCACTAACTGTAATCAGTAAAATAGTAGTAATCTAACAGTAACAGATTACTTGGATATGTTTTAAGTGAAGGTGACTATGTACAGTCATACATTAGGAGAAAATAGGAATCGTTCGACTGGAACGCCCTGTTCTGTATTAGGTGAAACTCAATGACAATACTAAGAAGAACCCTATTATTTGGTTAAAGCTAAAAAAGTGACCGTAATTTACCCCTCTACCCCCCCCCTACCACACACACACATACACCAGATCATTATCATTCCGTTCTCTAGTAACCATTAAGCAGCGTCCGCTAATAACCTCATTATCAACGTTATCGAAATCGCAACTCCCCTGTATCCATTCATACACCAAGGCAATCGTTCGCATGCAAGAGTCTCTACCGCTGTTGTACGAACTACTATAAAGAAGAAACACGCGCTCTGAATGCAAGTTCGCTGCTGTGTTTACGGACATATCTACCAATTACTGTAGACTAGCATGACGCAGGGAGCAGCAAACGCACGCATCTCCACGCACGCCGCCGAAATTTACCGGGAGGGGTGGCTTGACTCGACGTGTGCGGAGCGCGGAAAGCTACCGGGCATCACTTCTCAAGACGGCGTGTTCAAGACAGAAACACACAACTCATGTTTGTTTGTTTCTGCGCCTAACTATGCTGTGCATTCACTTTCTTGCCATCTCTCCTTCTTGGACGTAGATTGACATTCAGAGGTTTACTGAGGTTTCTATTTATTGATATTTCTTCGGGTCCTTTCGTCCAACCTCTCTGGAGAGATAGATGCGCCCTTTGGAACAGGAGAGAGGGATGCGAAATGCACTTTCAAAAGTCGAAGAAGAAGAAAAGCGTTGTATTTGCTTCTTGCCTCGCTGTAAATTCTCTTATGTACGATATGCAGCGACTTTAAGGTCGATTTCCAGTGCAACTCTCGCGTTTTTTCCGTCTGCGAAAATTACTGCACCCCTATTTAACAAAATTGATCGGTACCTGCGGAGCAAAGCTTTACGGACGCATAGCAGGATTTTATATCTTACGATCACAATTTGACTTAACCTGTTGGAATTGGAATATCACTTAAGTTGGTGAGTATGCTAAAGAAACAGACACATTACTTTTTTGATTATGTACATCCTGTAGACTGCAAAGAAGGGGCATGATCTGGATCGGAGAGGGGCAAGGGAGGGGAGACGGGAGGGGGAGGAGTCATCTCGATCACTTTGTTCTTGGTCTGGTCATCATTTTGCTATTTTGAATGTGGTCGATCAAAGATCTTATGCCTTTTATAACAAAAAGGATCTAGTTAAATTCCAGTATAAATTTTTACCGCTCTTTTGCATTATAAGAGTACTGGATACATACACCTAAAACAAATTGATAATTAGCCTTTAATTGAAAGAGGAATAAAGTGAATTTTGTCATCACAAAAGGAAATAACTTTACGAAATGGTTCGTGGTAATCAAGACACTCTAAAATAGGATGTAAGCGATGTTTATTGACGTCATGTCATCCATTGCTAGCGTTTGCATTTCCCTCCTGACACCTTTGGGGTTTGGAATACCCAGCAAATTAAACTGATGAGCAATTATTGGGCTCAACCAATGCCCACCCAAACAAGGAAGCTGATGTAATGCTGGAGTGGTTATTTTAAACTTGTACTTTCTGCGAGAAGGGAACCCTAATGATACAGATTGGAGTGTCATTAGGGATGGGGCCGGTAACAAACATTTTAATCTGTGTGTAATTTCAGATATGTGCTCGACACCCCACCCCATCCCTTAAAAACATTCCTATTGTAATACAACGAGGATTGGCATACTTTCATTACAATGAGAGGGTAAAGGAAATAGGGAAGAAACTCAAAGAAAGGAAGTAGAAAGAAGGTAAGGCAATATGTAAAGAGGTAGGATGCAGTTTGAGAGAGACGATGAATATTGGAGAGATGGAAAAAGATTATAGACGAGGAGAGAGAGAGAGAGAGAGAGAGAGAGAGAGAGAGGGAGAGAGAGAGGAAGGGAGAGATAGATAGAAAGAGCGGACCTTCTGTCAAGGAAGAACGAAGTACGAAGAGTGAATATCTCTACAAAAGAAAGCAAAAGTCCATTTTTAGCGTTCCCGAAGGTTTACAATTGTCACGATTGTCAAAATATAAAAGTACATTTGAAATGATAACTGTTATTTGTGAATAATGCAGACCTCCCCCTACCTTAATCTAAAGTTCAACGTTGACAAGGTTTACAAGATTTAAAACACCAGATCCTGCGTAATTATAATGCATTGTGCCACAGGTAAATCAAAATTCTGAAAGTAACGCGGTACAGTTATCCAAGCAAAGGTAACATAAAGTACAGCCCTATAAACACATTTTGAAATGTTTGTTAACAGTAAGAGTGCTTGATCGTTGTGATATGTTTACGAAATAGTGAATTCTTGAATTTTATCGCGATTATGGCAGAACTGTCGTATAAAAACTATGCGCTTCCGGTCAAGTAGCAAGTATAATGAAATAGTACTCGCACAGAATTCATCGTTGCTATTTTCTTCGGTGAGGAGTTTTCATTTTGAAGACCGCTTTCACTCGCTATGACTATATAGCGATGGAAGTTTGAGTTTGTTTCATTTCACATTTCAAAAGCAGATTCTCATCGCAAATGTGTAGGGCTATAGGTACGTATATACAAAATAATTGAAGTTCAGATCAAAACGAACATTTTATTCACCATGCCACAACCCCCTTGACACTCGCCCCGTAAGGTTGTACAACAGTTCCAATAAAACACCTAAATGTCTTTACCTGCAAGATTTTGTGATTCCCTCATGAACTGCAACGATTAAACAGCTGAACTCGTTGCGAATAGTAAGCTGTTTCCGCCGAGCGACGTACGGTATTTCAACGACGCGGGATTGATGAGGAGTATGGAAAGCCAAGACTGCCACAATTCGTATCATCATATACGTAAACAAATTTTAGTGAAAAATACGAAAAATATTGTGACACTCCTAGCTTTCCTTACATCAATCCCAATCACAAATAGCTCAGCGAAAAAACAAATAGAATCAAATGAGATATTTCGAAACGGTCATGATGCACCCCAAGTTATGCAACTTTATATAATTCCGCCCAATGTTTCATATTCCCCTTTCTCTCCCCCTACGTAAATAGAATCATCATTTATGCTTCAATTTTTATCAACAAAAATGTCTTACCGATGTGAAGATAAGTATCATACGAGTTAGCTTAAGGTGCCATTGTTACATCAAGTGAATCTTAGACCAAAGTAGGCGTATGGAAGCCGATGGGACGGTTTTGCAATCCCACTGGTATCAGCGTTTCATCGGAAGAGGGTCAAAGGAATCCAGTGTCGAGTAAGGCCACATGTGTGTCCATATTAATTAGTTCCACGATACCACACTGCGGTGTTGGGAGCGTTATCTGGCGCCAATGCACATGATTTGGTGCTTGACTGCAGACCATTGGGTAAATCCGACCGCCATATCACTCGTTGCTATTGGCAACGGAAGAAAACAACAAAATGATGTGATTTGCAAACATGAAAGAAAGCAAATAATGGAGTTCTGCGCTTTCTCTGTTCATGGTAACATCAGGGATGTGTTACAAAGGAGGGACGACTCGAGCATAATATATTCAAACATCTGTATGGATACTAAAGCGTGCTAATGAATGTCAAAAGCATTTCACAATCACTACAATGCTTTGTCCCATGCGTGGCACCGACATTGAGCTGCTGTCAACTTGGAAAACAATATCTTTAATTCACTGTTTTGTCTCTGGAAGCTATGTTTCTTATCATATTTTTGTGCAATTTTCAAGAAAGTTACGGGCAACACCACTTAAGACCCTGTACTCGGTTTTCTTCTTAATGATTGTTAAATGATGCACAAACAGAGATATAAGATACAGAACTGGACAAGCGAAATAAGACTCTACATTTCTTTTGTTCTATCTACGCAATCCTGTTCGCTATTAGTAAAACACCTGAAAAGCACATGCTGAGAAGACATTTTTTTCGGCAGTGCCACGCATGGGTTCAAAGAAAGAAAGTTGTTTCATATCCTTCTATGACACATCACTGGTAACATGTAACAGAACAGTACTTACGAAAGGCGTATTGATATAATCAAATCTTCCTTAAGCTTTCTTAAATAGCCACAACATGAGGATATTGTGAGGCATGTGATCCGCACAGGTAGGCTAACATAACAAGGTAAGAATACCCAGGCATGAACTCTAAATTCTTTGGAGTTTTACATTTTTATTAGCTTTCAAGTAAGAGGGAGACTCCAATTTTAGCAAGACAGGATCAGGTGCTTGAAATACTACACTAGTTCATGGAGGCAAGCCTTTTAGCTACTTTTTTTTTTTTTTTTTTTTATAAATATCAATATTTGCATGATTGGTGACTTAGGACGGGCACAGTGGCGGGTAACAAATATAGTATCTAACAAGAAGTGTTCATATCATATCAACGTCACGGCAATTTCTTTTAAAATAAACTTCCTGTACATGTAATCTGGAAAGTTTCGCAGTGATACGCCATTACCATAAAATGATTAGTTTCAACTCAGATAATGGAAGAGGATCTATATCGATATACTGAGGCTATACATTTATACATTTTGAATCGCAGTCGTATAAGTATATAACGTATAGGATGTTTATCACGTTCTAATTATTGCTTTTTTGAGCATTTTACATGACATTTGTTAAGAATGATATATCAACTTTTGTGTATAAATCTTTATGAAAATTATCGTAACGGATGGATAATATACGTTTGTGAAAACAAAACTTAATGATGTTTTCCCCCTTGAATCTTTGATAAACACGCATTACCTATGAAATAATAGTAAGAGGTATTTGGTTTGGTATATACGTGTTTGTAGGAATAGCAGTTTGAAAAGTTCTGTAACATATCAACTTACTTTCACATTTCTCTTCTTTTCTTCTCTGATTTGTAACCTACTCAAACAAATATCCATCATATTTACCTCTCTTGCTTTCCAGGATACCTCATTTAATCAAACAAACATTATCCCCTCTCCCGTATCCTTTTTCTGATCTACTCAAACAGTAAGCCTACATATTTCTACTTCTATTCCCAAATAGGTCACCTCCGCAGTGAGCTAGCCTACTTAACTTACTCTCCGATTATTACGTTGATCTCTTGAGAATCTTGAGGGTTTCGCTAAAGCTTACCGACGACAATGAAACCGCCACAACGATATCATATGGGATCGGAAAAGAAACTGCATATTTAAAAAGTCTTTTGCTGCGCTTGATGCCAAGCTGTAGAATCTGGCCATCAGAGGCGATGATTGATGGCGATATTCTAGATCATGAATTAGTCCGTTTTGTGTCGGTTATAATCAGCACGCCTCTTCCCGACGTAAGGAGTATTTCCTTCATCAATCATCACGCACAGTCGGAAGGATTGGCTGTCCACATTATTTTTTGGATCTCTTGTCTCGGTGAAGTCTCCCATGTCCGGTTAAATAAACAATTGATGTTAAAGCATTCCTTTTTTTTATTATTATTAAACTATCGTTTCCCCTGGTGTGGAAACAGGAGACAAGGATGGCGTGGGAGGATAATGCACACCTTTATTGCAGAGTCTGTATGTACTTTAGTTTCGTATGACATGATTAATCATGGATCTGATTAATGTGTTTTAAATACATTTTCGGGAACATAATATGTGATGATAGAATAACCACTGTCTTTCAATCTTTCCCCACTTCTCTGCCTCAGTTTGTATTCTTCTCTCTCCTCATTCCTCTGTGTCTTACTCTTTCTCGAAGAGAGAGAGAGAGAGAGAGAGAGAGAGAGAGAGAGAGGAAGAGAGAGAAAGGGGGAAGGGGATTGGAGTAAGACGGAAAATAAATGATCTGGTTGCCGATTTTTAACATTGCACGAAACATTTCATAACCCTAACCCTGAATATAACCTAAATGTAAATTGCAGTCCTTCCCCTAACTCTCTAAGCCCGGAGCAAATATCAGGTCACCTTTCATATCTTGTGGACAGTCTGAGAGGTTGATAGTAAATATGCGAAGAGAAAGAGAGAGAGAGAGAGAGAGAGAGAGAGAGAGAAAGAGAGAGAGGTAGAGGCACGTCCACATTTACACACACAAACACACACATAAACACACACACACACACACACATCTGTAACAAGAAAGTTATAATGAAAACGAGAAGATGAGGGAGATCAAATCAGAAATACGTCTTTTCTGTGTGCCATTAGCAAACTGGCGATACAAATCAAGTACCCCCTCCCCATATATCATATAAAGACACGCAAATAGTACATGTGCAGCACACGTACATACACATTTGAATTCCTGGTAGAACATATTTTCTAGTTTTCATAATTTCCACATCTTTTTGTTTTATTTTCGCCATATGTTTGTTTAATTGTCCATGAGGCTCATGAGCGATCAGTGGGTCTAGCACGTATATCAAAGATAAAGGTTTTAAACTGTAGCCTCAAGAAGTAAGAAGTCAAAACTGATTTGTACACACCATAGGCTGGAAATAGTCCCATGCTGAAACTGCATACTTTTAATGATTGATAATATCAGTGTACGAGCTAATGGGGTGTCGCAGGTGTGTTGATAAGCCGTATTTCATGGCGAGCTGGGCTTTCAGTCCACACTTCCTGACAAACAAACCGACGAAAAAAAAAACGACCTCGAGAGAATTATTTGTTGCTGCATGGTTTGTGAAAGTCACCACATGGTGTCTGTTGCGTCTTCTGCTTTCAGTATGGTATGGTCTGCATGGTCTAAGTAGTAATTTAAAAAAGGTCAAGTTTGCAGAGAATTTTTTTTTTTTTATCCGCTAAGTAGAATTTCAGCATCATGCTGCAAGCTATTAAAGAAAGGTGTGGTTCAGGCCACCGCAGACGACACGGTTCTACCACGATCCGACACAGAATAAATTATAAGACGAATAGGATGACGTCACCTTCTCGCACGTATCCAATGACCGGGTTCTGTGATTCAGCCAGTGGCAGAGTCGTGCGACTGATCGGGTATAGTCGTCTATGGTGGCCTTTAGTGACATGCTCTCGGAGGTCTGGATTTCGCCACGCTGCCAAGATTGGGAAAGGAGTGACCTAACAGGGGCACACTCCAGACCTCAGTAGGTTGAGGCCCGAGATCATTTAGTGTCGGTCGGGAACAAGATCTTAATCTTCATCTTTCATTATCATGATTATGGCCCAAGTAGAGGTTTAATGACGTGAAGGTGGTAGTTTTTAGCTTGCTTTTGTTCGGTTTCCTCGGCGAGCCGTTATTGTCGGATAAAACGGTGTCACCACATTCACTCGCGGCAAGGTCTTAGCAGCGAATTTTTCCGAACGTTGCACATTTTTTATCCGCCAACAACAAAATATCATGGAAAACTGTAATCGACAATGAAACTATTGGCGATTTTGTTTGCAACCTTTTAGGATCATAGTCAATATTTTTAACCGTACGATTAGGGAAAAACACATTAAACTGTACCATATTTAGAGGATACAGATTCATGGTCGTGCTAGAAGGAAAAATGGAAATTAGACCAGACAGGAGTAAATTAATTAGGTATGGACCATGCTTATGTATCTATATATGAGCACATAAACATTAGTCTTGAGCGTATGTAATTATGACCCTCGATTTATGATAAATGTTACACAGGTTTAAATGGTGTCTAGTTGCGAGGGTAATAACCATTGAGAATCATTATTAAGCGCGCCAGGGTAACCCAAAATGCTTAAGGATGAAATCCTTTTAGTCATCTGTAGATTTTCATTTCAATTTGTTTGAGCATTTTTTTTCGCGGTCGCATAAGATCGTGACTAATAATTACTTGTGTATCTTACATGGTAATTATATTTCAATCTAAAAATGTAACTTTAAAAGTGATACTTCAGTGCAAACTCTATGTGATGCATCTGCATACATATGCATGTAATTCTTAATTTGTTTCACGATTCCATTACTTTACTATTCAAACGATGCACAGGCTTGAGTGGCGCGGTATGAATAATGCACACGACCACTTTGCGTGTTCTGAACACACGAGACGCAACCATGCTGCAGTTACCACGTGCACACAATTCTACCAACCCGCACGAATGAGCATCACTTAGCTTTCCTAAAATGGGCAACAACTTAAAATCCACCCAAAAACAAACAAACAAACAAACTTACCACGCAGAAAGGTGTTGGATAAATCTACCGACGTATGGCAAGGAATTTTTTTCAACAATTGTTTGTAAATTTATCTCCGAAATAGAAAAACAGATTTTTAAATTGTGTTGTCATTAAAACTGAAATGCACTGTATGAGAACGTATAAAAATAGGATATTCACAAACCCAGTCTATAATAGCATATGACAATTGTTTTTTATACGGGTTACCATTCACCTTGTCCAACAAAATACTCTTCGTCTTTAAATGTTGGTTGGCAAAACATCCATACTTAAATATATACTATTTGTGTCATTAATTTTATATATTATGCGTAATACTGATGTACGCGAGTGACATGCTGAGAAAATTTTTACAAAACTGAGTATCATGATCATCTTCCATGATAAGAGCAATACTTACGACAATTTATTGTTTTAGTCCAAAATGATGAGAAAATGAGAAGAGAGTCAGCAAGACTAACTGACTGTAATCATGTCTCAAACATGTTTATTTGCCTGGGAAGAGGATGTACAACCGCTATCTTAATTACTATGCATAAATAAAAATGAATATAGGCTTTGGTTAGATTGGGAAAGATTTTTTTTCCGAAGTTTTCTAAATATGTATTGCCTCCAAGCATGGATTCCACGGATTTATCTAAATTAGATTGTACCTACAATTAAGCTCTATGGAGATTACCTATATAGCAGATAACATCTGTTGGGGATTTTTCATATAAAGCGTTTTTTGCACCGTGGATAGCAGACAGACAGAGAGAGAGAGAGAGAGAGAGAGAATGATAGAGAATGAGAGAGAGAGAGAGAGAGAGAGAGAGAGAGGGAGAGAGAGAGAGATACAGGTTAAATGAAGGGGTATACTGTAGATTTAGTATTGAGAGAGAGAAGAGCGAACGAAGCATTAACTCCCGTCTAAGTAAAACTAACTTTTTTATTTGATTGTTGTTTACTGATTTAACCATCTCATATAACGAGAGAGAAAAGAAGAAATACGTTGTTTGAAAACGCAGGGGGATAGATGGATACAAAACAGCGATTTTAAGTGCGAAGTATTCCATGTGAAATTAAAAGATGAAATGTAAAGCAGGGAAGAATATAACAAGATTGAGCCAACGCGAAAGATCAAGAGGGAGACAGAGAGAAATACAGAGAGAGAGAGAGAGAGAATGGGAAAGAGAGAGAGAGAGAGAGAGAGAGAGAGATAAAATGGAGGGAAGACGAAACAACGATGAACTCTTGACTTTGTGTCACTTTTCCACCACTCAATTCAACGGTGCAAGGGTTCCGGCGCCATCTTGGTCGTTAAGAAAAGCTACAACTATACATAAATGCGCGCAATTTCATGGATGATCGCCGCTTTTTTTTTTGCACAAAAAGGTGGCGTGTTAGATATTTGCGGGTCCATATCAGATGCTCTTACGGCGATCTGTTATTAAGTATGGTGATAATACTCGGAACAAATTCTTTTTTCTCTTTAGCTATTGGGCAACAATAATGATATGACGGCCGTGTTTGTGATAAGGCGTGACAATTATCTTTCTCTCTCTCTTCTCCCTCCGTCCTCTCTGCCTCTTAGTTTCTCTACATTTCATACCTATAAACATTAATTTCCAAATAAATACGTACATTGAGTTGAAATGGTTGTTGAATGTCTCAAATAACGTCAGTACACTATACATTTTCTGTTTCAATATTGAATGCAACACTATTTAGCAGAATAATCAAACAGTGTAAGTAGTTTTACCTCTCTGCACGAAAGCATAACCCATAATGTAACTTTGAGACAAGATTTATTCGGATGAGGAAAAAAAAAATGAAAGAAAATGGTTTCCTCAGAACTCGTAACATTGATGCGAATCATCCTATTCTGTGTATGAGACAACAGAAAACTGAGTTGTTAAGATAGGGTCAGAAAAAGGCAAAGGACTTATTTAAAGAGAGGGGAGCATGAGAAAAATCAGATGGAGCAAGGAGAAGGGGGAAACAAAGAAATAGAGAGAGGTAGAAAGATTTAGAGATCTGGGGAATCTGAAGGGAAGAAGAGAGTAAGGGATAAAGTACAGGAGAGGGACAAAGAGAGAGAGAGAGTTTGAGATTAAGATGCAGCTTTTAATCAATATTGTACAAATGCAACAGACTACGAAATTAAAAGAAGTTAAAACAAAGGCACTGGGAATATGAATACCATGTTTGGTAGTGACTTAGACGCCATAGGCATCATCCTGCATTCAGTAAAGTGTGCAATAACCTCCAATAGGCGATCCGAAGGGCTCACATCTCTTTTCTAACCAACATTTCAATGACAGTACAAATATGATAAGTTCCTCTGCCAAATGCTATCTAAACTTTCATAGTTCGCGATCGCAGATAATGTTGACAGTCATTGGAGTAAAGAATATCCTGTCGTCATATCGGAGTGTTCAAACAGTGCTTCTGTCTGTTATCAACGAAAGTTAATTTGCAATGAGACGTCAGCAGTTGTACCTCTACAGACAGCCCTCTTTATTGGAAACGAAATAGTATCACAAAAGTGACATAATTTCTGAAAGGCAGACCGGTGACATTTAAGCGATCGTTTCAAGGAAAGGGAGAAAGAGAGAGAAAGAAAGAGAGAAAGATGATGGTCACCCTCAAACGGATGACATGAAATCCACCCAGCTTCATTTCATTATGTTTGGTTTCTGCAGCCATTGACGGCGGAAAAAGTGATGAGTGTTGAATACACTCTAGGTAAAATCTTACAGAGTGTACCGATATCGACATTATGTCAATTCCTGTCCGGCATCGTTCTGGTTAAAGAACAATTATTGTCACAGACCAGACATGTTGACAAAGCGTCCAGTGTATTGAGAACTTGGCACTACTTTGGCTATATTGACCCAGTCTGATGGGAGATCGGGGGAGATCGAGAGAGAGTGGTAGAAAGCAAAAGTGAAGAGATGGAGAGACGGAGAAAATGAGTAGACGAAGAGAGAGAAAGAGAGAGAGAGAGAGAGTGAGAGAGAGAGAGAGGGGGGGGGGGGGTAGAAAATAAGAGAAAGAATATAAGTTTAAGAGAGTTGAATATAAAGTGGCATAGATAGGAAGAGAGAGATGGAGAGAGAGAGAGAATACAATGTATTAGACTGCAGTCATTTACGTAAGACGATCCGTTTTTCAAAAAAAGTATTTCAACCGATTGTCATTATATTGGTCTAGGTCAACAGAAATAGTTGATGCTCCTATGTCATGTTTAGCGACTCTCCTCTTTCTTCTGATATTGGCATGATTAGTGTCCACGCAGTTAGGATTTCTCAAAAGAATCAGAATCTTTGAAATATTTTTTTTCTCAGTATAGTTAGAATTCCTCATTCACTCCTTTCAAGAAATGTGATCAATGTTTCCTATCCCTTCCACACAACATATGACTATGCAATGGACAACATGTTATTGAAGTATACTAGCTATGTAATTCTTAACGGGTGCACATTATGTATGAAATAGTTGCACATTATGTATGATGATGTTGTTTTCTTCACTATTTCAGCCTCATTAAGTGCAAAATCGGGCACCCCTAACCTTTTAAGTTTTGACTCTCAAATGCCAAAGAGCTTGGAAGACGGATGGTAACCTTCAATGCGCGGAATCAAAGGCCAGGATAGAAATGTTCGTATATGCCATAGTCTAGAGGCCACCGATGTCGACACAGCCCGATCAGTCGTACGACTCTGCGACTGGATAATTACAGGACCCGTTCATTGGATTTGTGCACGAAAGTGACGCCACATTTGCAGTCGTAGGCCGTGACGACTGCAAAATCGTGACAGAATTGTGTCTTTCGCGGTGGCCTAAACACAATGATTACCATGTCACATAAACATGATAAAATAATGTGGTCCCTCCAAATAACCTACTCTTTAAATTAAGATTATTTTGATTTACAATACAGACGAGAAGTTAACGAGAGAGAGGGTGAGAGAAACTGAAACAGAGATAGAGGGGAAAGGGGGGGGGGGGGGTGGACGTAGAGAGAAATTGAGATGAGAGGGAGAGATAAAGAGAAGGCGACATATATAAATAGAGAGAGTGAGAGAGAGCCAGAAAGAGTGGGTGGGCGGGGTGGGGTAAGAGGAAAGATAAGTACTATATGTAGGTTAATGTCACATGTTAACCCGTTTCTTTGTTAATGGGCACATACTTTCAGGAAGAAATTATACACGGAGGAAGCGGACGAAAGGTCAAAAAGTTCAATTCAAGAACTGCATCTCCAACGGGGCAGTATGGGTCCAGTGAAACATCCGGTGAATTAATGATCGAAATACACATCAACCAGGTTTTGAAAGTAGCTAAGTAATTGGAACACTATGTTACAGCCAAACATGAACATTATACATGAAGAATTGAAGCTTTTAAAATTGTATGTGACAATTCAAGCTAGTCCCAGAACGCTGTGAAAGGAACTCTGCGCATCGCCTAAACTAATTGGTATCAATGCCACAAAACAGAACTGCTTTCGAACAAAATATTGGATGTTTTTTTGCCATTTCATGCGCTTCCTTTGAGTTCGTCAACCCGCTGAAACCATATACATTGACGGTACCTTCTAACCTATGATGGCAGATATTGTGTTCATTTTTGCTCATCGCTATATGTAAAGCAAGAACAGAGGACTTGTATTGCTTTCAATTTAGAGCCTTTTTCGAGGTGTTGTTCGTTGGTCATTTTACTCAAAGTCGGTGAGGTTTGCAGAGAATAATCAGGCCTGGGCTGACGAAAGGGTAAAACATATTGATTGTTCGTTATTAAATTTATTTCTCTGGGCCATTAACCGAAGAGTCTGGAGTGTATCGCGACCTCGTCCGTCTCGCTGTTCCCTTTTCCTCTCTTTTCCTCTCCTTTCTCTTCTGTTATTTGTTTGTTTTTCTTTCATTCCCTATGCTCCTCTCTCTCTCCCTCTCTCTTTCGTCTCTTTCCCACTCTCTCTGTTTATCTCCCCCACTCTTGCTTTCCACTTGTCCCTCACTTTGCTTCTCTCTTTATCTCATTTTTAACCCTCTTCCTCTTCTTAAGCTATCGCCTTATTCTATCTCTCTTTCTCTCTCCACCTTTCTCACTTATATTTTTCTTCCTCAAGTCGTTGTATCTGCCTTTGTCTGAATCTGCATCATTCTCCCTATCCCCCATTCCATTCTTCTCTATCACGTCCATACTCTTCCAGCCTCATGCTCCCTTACTTTCCAAGCACTTCCTATCTCTTTCCCCATCTCTTTCCCATACCCAACACGGACACAATCTCAAACGCCAAACCACAAAAACATTCTTCTCTATTATCAAGTGCGCTTCAAAACGCCCTTTAGATACTGCTTGCAAAGAATTGTCCTTAAACAAGGAAGAGTCACATTTCAAAATTTCCGCAAAACGTCATAACAACAAATTTATTCTCTTAATTGACTTTTATTACCGTTTACTGTGTAACATAAGACATTTTCGCCCGTGCAAAATATTTCTTCTCTTTGGAAGGGTACAGCTTGCTCAAACCACCAAGTGATAATCAGATAACACACTTATGACTTATGGTACGAATTATGGATCTGGGTTGACGTTGCCCTAAAAATGCCTTCAATTATTTTACCCACAAGCCAGACTATCCTTCTTCCTCTTTTGGTATTAAAGTGATATACATATACTCCTATGTTAAAGATTGTAATTAATTCCCACCTCCTCAAAAAGTACCATTAACCTTTCCTGTATGCCAGTAAAATTCATTCCCTATGGGATTTAGTGCATTAGTGGTTATAAAAACCAACGTGGTACATAAAGAGTTCGACGTGTAATTCAATGCTCTCAAGCCTAGAAGAGAGTCGTCTACTTTATATTGTCACTGCTCTATGTCAATATTTCCACTCTGCTCATTACGCATACTATCTAGCTAGTCTTACACCAATCGGAACGTTTCACAGGAATAAATTAATACATCAAACTAATCCTTGTTTAATTGTTTTGTCTTCGTCTCACTTGTTCTCTCTCCCTCCCCCTGTCTATTTCCGTTACACATTCTCTCTCTCTCTCTCTCTCTCTCTCTCTCTCTCTCTCTCTCTCTATTCTATAGCTCTGCTCACTCCCTTTTCTTTATTCTGGTGCCTCTCTTAATCCCATATTTCTATTTGTCTCCCTACCTTCTTACCAACCTTCTCAATCTCCAATTAAGTTTATTTTAGTTTATTAAGTCTTATCTCCATCGTCATTCTGCGTGTTCACCAACTTTAAATAATCTCCCAGTCTACCGGTTTTCTTTTCCCAAGTGTATGTCACAGATCGTCAGCTGATATGTACAATAATTTCTTTAGCGATACTATTTGGGTAAAAGAATATCAACAAAAGTAATTAATATACAGCTGAAACACGAGACCAATAAACGGTAATTTCAAAGGATGTTTTTGTGGAAATCTTGCAATCACTTCAATGGCGTCTTTGCGTTTCCTTGTATATTGCTCACGGCGTTTCCGTTTTCTACGGGTACACAAACAGACAAGTGTATCGCGTTTCATTCATGGCGATATATTTAGCGATTAGTCCGCTAGTAACACCTTAAAAGTCAATCAAGTTTGTGTCAGTAGGGGGAACGGAGGGAGGGGTGGCTGAAATTTTTAAATATCAACGGGGCATATTTGCGTCACATGTGCATATTGAGCATCATGTTGTCAGGTATGCAATAATTCAAACATGCGGTAGACTAGACGTCCCTGGACCGTAACCATGGTAACGGTGAAACAAAGATGGCTTTTTCTTACGTCTACTCCTCATTTCGTTGTACATGAACCCCCTATGCTCCGTTAGACTTGGTATCCTCCTTTACACACCCACACTTCGACCTCGTCAGTATCCTTCCTATTCTAACGACACGTTTGACTCCGCCTTTTTTTCTTCTCCACTAGTGTTCTTTTCCCTTCCTTTCTGATTTTGTTTCCCCCACCGTCTTTTTTGCTCGCCCTTTCAGCTGCGAATGGAGTTGCATGTCCTCCTCCTTTTGATGGCCGGTAGAAAGCTATCACTGCGGAAATAAAGTCGCAGGCTTCATATTTGTCATTGAACAACGGCAAGCCTGCGAGGCATAGCAAAGCTGTTGATCGCGGTATCCCCCGTTTAAGTGTCACAATTGCAACATGTGAGACAAACAAATCCGATAATACAGTTGCTGCGGTGTGCATATTAGGTGTCCTTCGTTTCTACTAGTCGACATGCAACGTTTCTTTTTGCCTTGCGATGAATGACATGCAAGAATGAGACGGAAATGTTTCTCCATTTTGCAGAATGACACGCATACGTTCATAAACAAATTTCTAAAGGCAGAAAAGATGTGTCGAAAATTACTTGCGAAGAGATTTATGAAGGGCCTCATAAAGAATTGCGATGGATCTCAAGTTGACGTGCAATTGCTATAAATCGTAACTCTGTTCAAAGAAATAATAGGGAATTGAATGATAATTATTATCCTTAAATATCGTTATTCGTGAAATGTCCCAAGTATGCCGTGACATGAACATACACTTATCTTTAAATTATGTTGAGTCTCTTGGTTATGGATGTATCATGTTCCATGTTACTTAATGTTGAGTTATCAATGGTAATACGCCGAACGTTCGTTCTTTCCCCACATACAGTATTTTCATTTCAAAATACAGTAAGCATTCTCCAACCTTCAGCTCACTATAAATCTGTGTGTGTTGTATGCAATCCCCAGGCATGGAGTGTAGAAGACATAAGATGCAACACAACACACTTTAAATAAGTGAAATCTAACCACACCTCAAGCCTACGTGTTGATCAGTGGAATTAATTTAGAGATGATGATCATGTGGAAGTGCGATCGAAGAAAGGAAGAAACTTAATATTATAGATGCTTGCATCAAAATAAAAAGGAAAGCATATGATTCAGCATTGATATTGTAATTAGTCTTATTTTGTGTAATCAATAACACCGTGTCTTGTTTGGGTCCGAACAAAATCTATATTCATTGTCCATCAGCACTTTAAAATATATATATAAGGTTTGGGTAGAGGAGGCGATTCTTCATAACAACGCGTGGGAAAAATTACGATTATCACGAAGAGACACCATCCGATTGCTCAACCGGGGTATTGATCAAACTGTGACGTCACACTGCATCGCCAACCTATGGGTGTTGTCAAGGGTCATCGGCGGACAGCAACCTACTCCATCGATATGTCTCGACTCCCATTACATGTCGACATTCAAACGTTATAACTTAACAAATTTCAAAACAATTCCACATTTGCAATTATGCCGCATACACAGTTTAAACGAGTCACTTCAAAACACAAGGGGAAAACTTGTTTAACCACCTGTTATGACGCATCTTGAACGAAAGTTACACTTATAGTTATAGCACATACACAGGATGAACCAATAGCAGGAAAACATCATGAAAATACTTTTGTTAGTACATGTTATAACGAATCTTGACTTTTTTTCCCCTCCGTGTTATGACACGTCTTGACTTCTTCCCCCAAGCTACCGTGAAATGTGGACATAATTTCACGCAGTTCTATTTCCGAGTGCGGAGTAAGTGTCGGTCAATATACCCAGGTGGCTCAAACAGGGCAACAAGTAACAACCCAGATTGTTCTGCCCTAGTTATGAGGCGTCACTAAAAACAAGCTTGTAGTGTTGTTAGCAAGCAGACCCCGAAGTACGGGTAGCCATTGGAGCTTTCAAGCATACATAATGTGTCCCACGAGTTTTTCCTTCTTGATGTATGATTCAACAATTCTGTCAATAAGAAGCACGGAAACACGCTCAAGAAAAACAAAGAGTAAAGGGAAAGAAGGAAGTGGGGGTGGTGGTTTTCAAAGGAATAACAGGACTTTTTTTTTTTACTTTGACGTCAAATTCTTGTGATTATGTTGTAAATAAGTGAAATTTTAGGATCAAGTTCTGTGATGTTATTTCCAGGAAATAGAAAAGCTGAACCCTTTTAAAGGCTTACTATTTCATAAACATTTCAAAGCATTTTGAGAACTATATCCGTCCTGCGTCCTAAATGAAATTGAAAAGATTATTGAACATTGAATGTAGAGAACTCATTTGTATGAAATACAAGCTGTATTACATTTCCCACTCAAGTTTAAAGCTGATTGACATTTCCATTATCTTTGTTTGTGTGTGTGCGTGTGTGCGCGCGCGTGTGCGTTTCTGTGTGTTTGTGTGTGTACGCATCTGTGTGTGCGAATGGATTATTACTTTTCTGGTATGTTCTTCAGTTAGTTAAATTTCGCTGCCGAATATACAGCTTGCTGTTTCACTCTAGGCTCATATTAGTTGTATTTCCTTTGGTGCTTGCAAGCAATATATTAGCTTCATTACACTCATTATGCAGTGCTCAGCGTGCACCAATTAGAGACAGCGCATGGTATTAGGCCGCGCCTACCGCATAGTGACGCTAATAGTTAGTTTCATAGCAGGAAGCATGCTTCAGTGGTGTTTTATTGCCTAGTGTGTATACCAGTTGGTCTTGATTTGGTATGTAAACTTGTGTACGGCTCCAAACGTGATCTTCGTGACATTTCAAAGGGTCAAAGGTCACCTGGTCAGCCCATTTCAAGGCCACTCCTTTCTTGCTGCTACCCTCTCACGCAATGTTTTCCCCCCTGTGATTGACATATTTATCATCTACTTATGTTCATGTTTATATTCATTGTTTCACTGTGTATCGCATTAAGTGAAATAAAGTTGAATTTAATGGACGTAATACTCATAGCGGGTCAGCAATGTATATAACAATGCACAGTAACGTGTGAAACATTGGTTTTATGCACGGTATTTGTCGTTAAAATGTATATAAAATACAAACCCAATTATTAACCATTTGTGTACGAACCAAAATGCTGCTCCAAGGAATTTACCTGTACTCATGGTAAAATAATCAATTTGTACGCAAATGGAAAGTTATTATAATTACAATCAGTTTTAGTCATGATTCAATTTAAAGCCCATGGAATCATTATTGCTGCTTTTGGAGGCTTGCTGTGTCTATATTTACCGTAGATCTTACCATTTAATCTTCCATACATGGAAATTGCTGCTAACCTAATTGGATATGCTTCGAAATGCTTCATATAATGTAAAACAGAACTAATCTTTTGTGTGGGCGAGCAAAACGATTACTTGTGTAAACTATGAATTCATAGAAATGCCAAGGCCAGATACCAGCTAGGAATGATATTTTGTGCTCGGGGTCGGCCCAACTGGCCGTTTCCGATCGTGATTCATTTTAAAACCAGCTAGAATATTTAAGCATTTTCCTAGATTGGGGGGGGGGGGGGGGGGGGAGGGGGGGGGGAAGGGGGGGGGATGGTGGTGAGTGATCTCATTTTTCTTTTCCAATTTTCAAATTATTGCTTCCTTTTTTCCCAGTCTGGCCCTGACTCTCACGCCACTTGCGTGCGACTTGGTAGGTCTGTAGTTGTTTGAGTCACCAATGTTGCGTTCTAGTCTGTTGTACTGTATGCACCGCAATGGTCATGCACATTATTATAACGGAATGCGCAATCCAAAGTTTACAACGCGAAACTTACATCGTACTTCCGCGCTGCAGCTGTGGAATGTAGGCACGTACCAACGTACCAATTGTGGAATGTTCGAACAAAGAAGGGGATGTGCATTTTGCATGTCAACATATGATTACCTATTGCTGCGCAATATGAAACGTACACCATTCTTAAGGCGGATTCACACTGTATCCGACATCCGACATTCCGACGCACGACACGACATACGACACGACATTCCAGTTCACACTGACAACGACTTTTCAAAATGTCGTGCAAAAAGTCGGATAACACGACATTTGCTGTCGGTCAATCAATTATCAAGTTCTTTATGCAATCACCAAGCATAAACACAAGAAAAATATTGACCTGAGAAGGACGAGAAGTAGGAGGGGGGCGTGAAGAAGGAAGAATGAGGAAGGAAAGAACTTACGACGAAGGCGGGAGAAAAGGGAGGAGGAAATTGAAGCGGTAGAAGACATGAGTAAGAAAGTAAGGAGGAAGAGATAAAAAAAAAAGTGGAAAGGAATATAAAACGAGGGGGAGAGGGAAGGAAACGGGAGAAAAGGAACAAGGGAGGGGGAGAAGAGGATGGATTGACGGTGAGGAATAGAGGAGAAGAAGATGATGAGCAGTACGGCAAGGAAGGCTGACAGGGGGGGGGGGGTAGGGAAAAGAATCAAGTGAGAATGAATAGCAGAAGGAAGGGTGAATGAGGCGGAGAAACAAAAGACGAAGGACAACTAGATGATCATCGTCTTCCTCCTTCTCCACAATCTCCCTCCTCCTCGTATTCGGTTCCCTCTCTTTCTTCTCCTTCCCTCTACTCTTACGTCTCCTTGTTCATTCTCATGCTCTTGCCTCAATACTAGATCAAGTTACAGATACGTACTTATCCAAAATAAAGGAAAACCAGCATCAATATTTCGTGTGGGGAAGTTGGCATAATCACACTCACCCTAATCCTTCTTTACAATGGTGAAGGGAGAGAGAATTTACGATATTACAGCAATCATAACAATAGTCCATTATAAGATGGGTAGGTTATGTCTTTATCTATTTCATTTGCTATGCCTACGTTAACGCATGTTTGGATTTTTTTTTTTATACCAGACATATGCAATATAAATCATATCAACACCATGACATTGTATACATGTACAATACAGTTTGCAGGTATCACGATTCCTCAAATAGAAATATAACATTATATTCAGTTTGTATCATTGAGTGATTTGAGTGTCCGTTTAATATATCTGTTAAATTCTGCTTTGACAAATCTGCATCAACACAACATAATTACCCCCCCCCCCTGTCCCCTCCTCTCATTAATGAACACAATATATGCATATCCCCCCCCCCCCCCCCGGCACCAAACTCCCCTAATCTAGGGCTACATCTGTACGTATTTGTTTTGTTTCAGCCTCAAGCCCCCTTCTTAATTTTCCTTTCACAGATTCGATCATTTATGCTATATAGACGGTTGAAATACACGATGAGACTTTTCTTAGATATCACCCTCCCCCCCCCCACCCCCCATCTTCTCAGACATCCTTCTCCCGCACCCTCGAAATGGCATTCCCCCCCCCCCCCAAAAAAAAAAATAAAAAAAAATAAATAAATAAATAAAAAAAATAATAATAAATAATAATAAAAAAAAAAATAATAATAATAATAAAAAAGGACAAGTTTACGTCAGTGTGCGTGATGCAAGAAAAGTATCAGGTAAAACATTATGAACAGTTGAACAAGCCTACTCTTGATATTAAATTTATTTAGATTTATGCAAAGACATTTTGAATATTGGTATTTTTTAGGAACATCCCGCGTATCTACAGCCTTTCTACATGTAATCATTTTACTGACGAACTAAATCATTCCACCAATAGTGACCCTGACAGAAAAATAGTTACACCTATTATTTTTTTAGTCTACAAACTAACGTTACGAAGTTTTGAAGTTAAAGAAAGCTGTCACCATTCCCCGACAAACAATTATGAATCTACATTAGCTCCTCATGTAAACTTAGTTGAGAGTCTTCTAAACCCGAAAGAACAGTTACTTAAACCCATGAATACAGGCCAATTCATCTCTATTTTTGGTTAGTCAGATCTCACTAAAATTAAGGTTTGGTTATGTTGGTAGACTTTAGACGAGTAGATAACTTGCTGTGATTGAAGTAGACTATACTTGATGATATTGATAGACGGCTGACTAGTATGAATTGTAACTAAACAAGTAAATCTGAGTGTAGCAAATTATGTATTCTAGTTCTAGAGGTAGACTGCATACATTTATAGTGCGAACCAACGATAGATATATGTAACAGTCAATTCATTTCTCTACTTAAAACTAATACGATCTAATACGAGTATTCACTCCGTGGACCTAGATCTATTCGCATGAGCACGCCAGCCGGTCGGGCAGCTGGCTAGATTTATTATAACAACAGGATAGGTCTACCTGCTGGCTACCCATGACTACAGGTCTAGGTACGATCGAGTCCAAATCTAAAAGAAAACGTGAGTACAAGACTAGCTGCTAAAGAAACTTGTTTGGATCTGGGAAATGTACACTCTAATTAATAGACTAGACCTAGACCCTAGATATGTATCTGTGTTATGAGTTGGCGTATCTGTACTAGCCCCGGGCTGGTAGCAGTAAGTGTATCTGGATCAATGATACGTTTGTTGTTAGATCTCACTTCAATCTCATGACATTTTAAAGCCTTTAACAGCCATGTTAACCTCGAGGCTGTAGACATGTAACTTAACTTTAGATTGACCGTTTTATTCATAAATCAAATGTAGATCTATTAAAACTCTGACATTCGAACAGAGTAATATAGAACACACTGCAATTAACTGCTCTACCGTTCAGTAGCAGAGTACGCGTAAACACGGGTGTTTACGGGTGTATGTTGAACTGTTGGATATGCAACAGCTTTCTAGTACTAGTACTAGTAGATCTAAACTAGAGCCTAATCCGAGTATAAACATAAATAGGTTATACTCAATTGATAACGTTTAATATCCGTATATCTAAAACTAGATATATTTATGTTGCATGTACATGTCGAGGCCTTTCAAAGTTAAAGTGCGATTTAGATCTCACAAGACTTTCAAGTTAGAATGGTGGCATTTATGCAGGTAGATAACAGTTGCATCCACCATCAATCATCGTTGACTTTTTACATGTAGACCCTGGCCTTGGTCTTGGGTCTGTATAATTTTCAACGTTTACTTATACGCGACAATACGTAGACTTACTCCGGGTACTCGAACGTAAACATTAGACTTGTCTCGAGTCGAGGCCTTTAAAACTCAATTACCACTGAATACCGAGATTAACTCGCTATTAGCTGACATTAATAGACATTGATTAACTTACCATCAATAATGAATCACATTCTTGCCCACCTTTCTTTACAAACGATGGCAAAATGCTTCACCAAAACATGATAAAGATATGATGCGTAGGTAAACATTGTCCAACATACATTTTAGTAGATGGGACTGAAGTGGGGCCATCGCAGAGATTTTCCGCGAAGCAAAAGTCTTTTGACAAGCCAAACTTATGAAGTGACGTCATAGGAATCCGCCGTTGTGATTGGTCTCCGGCTAAATGTCGGATTGTCGTGCTTGAAAAATCGCTACATGATCCGATTTTTTAATACGACAGAATGTGTCGGACACGACTTTTTGTGTCGTGTTGCCTCAGTGTGAATGGACACATTGGATTTGCACTGTTTCGATTTTTATTTTGTCGGAACAAATGTCGGAAAGTCGTATGTCGTGTCGTATGTCGGAATGTCGGATGCAGTGTGAATCCGCCTTAAGTCTTACGCACCAGCTGTGGACGTTTGGAACAAACACAGTAGGCGCATTCTCATTGCACTTAAGAAATCGCGAAGTTAGAAAAATCGAGAAGTTAGGGTGAAAGTTGCCTAGCAACCGTGCCAACAGCCGTCCGAAACTTCGCACTAAACTTCGCAAGTCAGAGTGCGATTTTCTAACTTCGCACCGTAACTTCGCAATTTTTTACAATGAGAACACACACAGCAAAAAATCTCGAAGTTATCCACGTGACTTCCGGCGTCTGCTATGCAGTAGCGCGCGATCGAGTAGCCAGCTGATATGTGCGCTCCAGTACTACGTACATTACAGGCTAGGCTACTGTCATATCGGATGCGGAGTGTCGTACTAGTACTGCATGTTTCTACCGTGTATTGTTTATTTATCTATGAACGTCAAAGCAAAACTGTATGGACGGCAGCTGCACTCACTATTAGATCAATTCGGTGATGACCGCACTGCGCTACATACTCTACAACTAAGAGAAACTGATAGATATGGTCTTAAAAAGTTGGTCTGTAGTGAAGAGTCGCGCTGCATTTTCACCTTGACGCGCTTAACGTTGTTATGCACTACATGTAGCACTAGCACTGGGTAGCTGCTGCTAGTACTAGCCACGGAAAATTAATAAACGTGCCGGTAACCTAACGTTAGATCTAATCGTAGTCACAGATGAACTTTGGCCTAACCTTATTTGGGATGATTCTAACAACTAATCGAGATGTTAGACTAGCCTAGTCACGGAAGATGTTGAACTGTTTAAGATGTTTACAACACGGGATTGCCCTGCTCCTTCGGGAAAATACTACGTTAGATTGCTGTTTTGTACACGACGATTGTGCGTATATACGCGTACGTGCATTCGAAGGTAGCTTGACCGAGCGAATACTATGTTTACAACAAACTTCGCGCGAAAGGAATTGCCTGCCGGGAATGGTCGATCGAGCGTGCTCGATTTTTCTAACTTCGCGTAACTTCGCGTAACTTCGCGATTTTTTGGTGTAATGTGAACACGATTGTAAAATTTTGCGATTTTTAACTTCGCGATTTTTTGTAATGAGAATGGCCCTATCGTTGGACGTCAAAAAATACCAAACCATATATTATTACATGTAGCGTGCTGTGTTGTATACAGGCATTGGCCTTTGCGATAACACGTTCGCTCAACCCTAAGCACTGGTTATTATCACAGCGTCTATAATCTCATAATGATAATCAACAATTTAATTCAAATTCAATATGATTATCTTGAGTGCTAGTCTTTAAAAAATGTAACATGTATCTTGGTGTCGTTTTACTGTATAGTTTCTGTATAGTTCATCATAAATTATTCTTGCTAATTTTCCTGTTAAAAAGAAAGGAAAATAAAAATATCAACGAATGTCTATTTTAACATTTTGTGTACCAATACTAAAATGCTGCTCTCTCATGTCTTTCGGATTTGTGTGTATAACATCTCGCCAAACTACGACTGTGGTATACAACTAGTTAGATTATCACAAGCCACATTTTCCATTTACACATCTACATTCCACGACACTCGAGGGGAAAAAACAGTTAAGCTATACCTTATACCGTATTTTGCCTCCGCTGTTCGGTGTCTTTGTACCCAATTTCTATGTTAATTGTTGATAATTTGACATACATGTATCTTATCACTGTTGGCCTGTTCGCATTTTCTTATCATAATGTCATATAATCCTGCAAGAGTAACGAATAATCTAATGTTATTGTTCAAATGTGTCCTTTAAGTTATAAATATAGAATAAACACACATGGGACCTATATCCTGCCTTCGCGATAGAGAATTAATCGCTTTCGAAGAAGTGCTTTATGATATAGGTCTCTATGGATCATAATCTGTCAGCATCGTGATGCTTTTGTTGATTCGGAGGTGTTTTTTTGCAATTTTTCCGTGACATCTCTTTCTTTAGAATTTGCCTATAATTCTACATAAACAGAACGACCAGTGCAATGACATTCGTAGGAGTTCGTTATATTTGTGTAATATTGAGAGAATATAACAGGTTATTGATGATGCTAGAGATAGGAGCCAAAGATGAGACATACGTTTTCTTATTTCGCCCAGATTTTTTTTCACCCATGCTGGATAGTTTCATGACAAAATGTCATATTGTTGACTATTGAATAAAACGCTGGGCTTTGATTCCCAGGAATTTTCTTTTAAACCTATTCTGTATCGTTGCATCTATTTTTTTAGGGGAAATGTCCATGTTCGAAAGGCGATAAACAGACGACCGCTGGTCCATCTTGAGTGATCAGATAACGAAGAAGACACATAGTCACTGTCCAGAAAGCTGCCCTCCTATGTGTCATCCCCGTATCCATAATGTGCTGTCTGTCTGCAGCACCCCAGTGCTCAGTAGCCTCTTATCTTTCTTTACATTCTTTTAAAAATTCGTGCAGATTACTTTTAATGTATGCAAGGTAAATTGATACTGAAGGAGTCACTTTGTTTGAAGAGAGGAGTCTTGTGACTCAATATTGATAATCATTTAATTATATTTAAAACATTACAATACATACAACCAATTTACATCCAAGTTAGACGGACGGAGCAAGCCAGAAAGAGAGAGAGAGAGAGAGAGAGAGAGAGAGAGGGGGGGGGGGTAATGACACGAAGGCAGACACATATAAATATAAATTGAGAAAGAGCGAGAGAGTGACAAAGAGAGAGAGAGAGAGAGAGAGAGAGAGAGAGAGAGAGAGAAGGGGGGGGGGGAGAGCTAGAGCGATAGAGACATAACCAGAAAGAAAGAGAGAGAGAGAGAGAGGGGGGGGGATAGAGCGACAGAGCGTCAGGGAGATAATATATTTTATATCTAGACAGAGAGAGAGAGAGAGAGAGAGAGCCATTAGCGAGGGCAGTATGCCTTTTTGGAGAGAGATACATTCAGACGGTAGCGGATTTGACAATCATTCAGGATCGTTCACACGGTTCGACCGCTGGGGAAAAGCCATGGAACGTCTTGCCGTAATACCTCATCGCTACTCGTCACAATGCTAGGGCATTCGCGCGGCGCCTAAAAAAAAAGCGGGACACGCTCTCGGCGCCAAGCGGTATACAGCGTTTGTGCTGGCATATCAATGCATACCCCTCAGCGCTTTACCTTCAAGATCATATACATCTTTATCAATGGCAATGAAGGAATTATCGTGTTTGATAACCATGGTGGTTGACTTCTCGATGTCAAAGATTTCTAGCCGTTCCTAGCGTAATCCAAGTTGTGGCCGATTCTTATCGGAAACGCTCTATGATCAGAAAACGCACACACATCGCGCTATGCATTCAAATTACGAAATACATGTACACAATTGTACGCCCGAGTTTGAGCTAGTGAATTTGAATGCGCGTTTTTTGCAACTAGTATAGGACTATGTTGCGGGTGCAGTGGTTAATGTGTGTATTGCATGTACGAACCTAGTCCAGGAATGGACTATTCCAAGGGATGATGTGGGAGTCTAGTATGACCTCTGGCCACTGAAAAGGCCAATCCTGGACTGGTACATATGTCCACACGTTTGGCATTGGACATTTGAGTCTGCTGCTGTGCGCTTCTGTTCTTTCTCTGTGCTCGTGTGATGTCTCAGACTTGAAAGAGTTGGGAATCATGCCTTGCTACTTTCCTCTGGATGGCTTACCTCGATCACTTGGATCTTTCAGCAGCAGTCTAGACCCAGGTCTGATAATAAATGTCAAAGTGTTTTAGACTTTTGTTGAGAGTGTATTTAAACACTGTTCACGTGAACCTTCCGCCTCTGTTTATTTTGCCAGAGCTTATCTCTCCAAAGAAAATTTGTTTTGGCATGCGGTAAGCGCTCATGCGAGACACAATCATGTCCTTCCCATCTTAATTGAATCCTCTAAAGAATTGTGTCTATGCTACTGAGGTCAGCTTGTTTGAATACGTCATTGCTTGGACCAATATGCAGTTATTTTTCTTGATGATTTGCTTTCAGTTCAGCGGCAAGCAAGCTCTCTCATATATATATATATATATATATATAAATCCTAGTGATACACGGTACGTTGAAATAGAAGATTCTGCGTAGCATTAATGTTCCTCTGCCGTTGTGAATGTAGGTTGGATTGCATATTGAGTGCGGGGAAGCGCATTGAGTTAATCGCTCAGCCCTTAGGGGCAGACAACATGCGCTATGTTATTTATAACTTTGCAACTGGAATGAAACTTCCTAGATGAAATTTGGCAGTCAACATGGTCATTCTTTCTGGCTATGTATGAAAGGAAATTACTCCCTTCGGCCGCAATCCCCACAATGAAGATGCTACATTGTAAGAGACATGTACGCTTGACATTCGTTCAATAAAGGTGGAACCCGCGCTAAATCTACCTGTTGTATGTTTTAACATTTTCAGTGCCTGACAAAACACCGCTCAATCAAATTCGTTTGAATAGTCAAAGGAGTAAAATCGTTTCAAGTATCGCACGTCCTTGTCTTCTCCGGTACATAATTGAATTAGCGAATATAGGATCTGTTATTTTGGTACCAAATTGTGACAGAGATGCAAAAAAGTATGCGCTTGTCAAGACGAAGGTGAATAAACCCGATACATGTACATCGCTTTCATTACTGCACTGACACAGGGGCTTTCAGGCGATTCTACGAGGAATCACTCTTTGGTAGCGTTTGTCCGATGGTATAGTAATTATCACTTTGTTACTTAGGGGACAACGGGACAGGTAATTAATAGAGGAGACAGACGTACAGGTCTGGTGGAATCTTAACGGCTCCCCAGAGACTTGAAGAGATGAGGTAATGACAATGACCTGTCTGTCATCTGTGTGCCATCCACGGTCAATATAGCAAAGACTGAAACTGTGAGAGCGATAGGGAGAGAGAGAGAGTGTGTTTGTGTGTCTGTGTGTGAGAGAGAAAGAGAGAGAGAGAGAGAGAGAGAGAAAGAGAGAGGGTGGGGGGGGGGGCTAAAAACAAAGGGGGATAGTATGTGGAGGTGATATGGGTATAAGCTACACACACTATAACGAACTGTCAACGTATTTGACTTAACAAGAATGATCATACATTCATACTCAAAATGATTTTGCCAAACAGAAAAAAACTCTAAACACAGTATGACGAGGTGGATAAAACGAACGTAAAAAATCATATTTACAATAATATAAAACAATGTCGAGGAAATCAAAATGCTTATGCGAGAAATGGCTAAGTAATAAAACAATTCATCGCCATCTGTGAATCAATTTAAAACGGCATCCTTGAACAAGAAAAAAAAAACGTTCATAGCACTTATAGTTAGTCAGTCATGGACGTCCAAATTCAATAAGACCATTATCAATACGGATCAACAAAGACGTCTGAGCAGAGGGAAGTATATATTGCAGACATGGATGATTTCCCGTAGATGGTAGAGGAAATTGCTGGAGTTCCACAGGGGAAAAACCCAAGAAGAAGATGATTAGCCTAAAGCTGCCTATCACATGACAGTAAAGGCTATAAACAGACACTAGTTCTAAGAGGAGACGCGAGAAGAAGGAAGAAGAAGAAGGAGAATGCAACTCCGATGATAATTGGCATTGGATCAAATCCTAACCAATATTGCTAAAAATATAAGAGAGTTATTAATTTCTTAAATATCATGATTGCTTCCACTCAATTAGCCTTTATGAGTAACCCCATTGGTCTACAATGGCGTATAATGTCCGTAATTTGAACCACTAACATGACTAATGTTAAACATAGAAAAACAATGAGAAAATGCTCAGAGCATCACTTGACGACTGTAGATTTACATACCACGATTACATGGCTTCTGAATTCGATTGGAAAAAAACAGATTAATTTCTTATACTATGTCTGAGCTTTTTTCAGTGTTTTGCCAATGCATTTATCTGATTTCTGTTTTTTTTCTTGAATTCAACTAAATATAAGGATTCAAGTCCTCGATTATACAATTGGGTCGATATCGATACTTCTGTATGTCGATATTCCTTTATTTTCCCTGTCAATTCCAACCACCCGATACTAACGTGCGAACAACAACGAAACGGATATTTATTTCACTTATTCGAAGATCGTTACATAAATGCTATTTCCTAATAACTATCTAGTTTTTACTGCTGCCTCTGTATCCATTTGATATCAAATACGAGTCCAGTGATTATGAACGTTCCACTGTGTTAAACATACACTTGTTATCTGGAGTGTTTCCCTAAATAGGAATCAGTTTGTGGTAAGAAGTCGGACTGCAACGATGATGGCATTCTTCATTTTCATGGCGATGCTGAGAAAATGATTGTTGTCTGAAGTGTTCCTATAAATAGGGTTCTGTTATGAATATTCCTTTCAATAATGCTATTATATTGCTTTGTTTACTTTTCGTTCCCTTCCCATTCTTATTCTCCTTTAAGGAGAGGTAAAGTAAACTGTTCCGTCACGTACTATCTTCCAATTACAGATGAGAGAGAGATGCAAATACAAAGAAAGAGATATATAGAAAAGTAGAAAGAGAGAGAGATAAATAAAGCAACAAATTCATACAGAGAGAGAGAGAGGGGGGGGGGGGGGGGGTGAAAGAGAGAGAGAGAGAGAGAGAGAGAGAGAGAGAGAGAGAGAGAGAGGGCGGGAGGGCAAAGAGGGCGAGTATTCATGCGTAATATACTGGAACGCTATAGGACCAATATGGACTTTCAACATTATATACAATTCATGTTTCATGTTAAAAACCATCAAAGATGTCAAGTTGAATTGATTATTACATTTAAGAAATAGAAACTAAAGGTTATGTACATAAAGGCAACGGTAGCTGTTATTTTTCCTTTCGGCTGGTAATTGCATAGTGTTATTTTTGGGGTACGTCCGGCAGAAAAGAGCGCTTACAAGTCTGGATAAAACACAACAAGAAGACGCAAAATAGACAGAGATGGAGGGTGAGACCTTGAGGTAGACTGAGAAGATTGATAGTGCGAGGGTGACCTAAGTTGAGACATATGGAGAGACAAAGAGTGAGGGAAGGAGAGAGCGAGAGAGAGAGAAAAAAAAAGAGAGGAGCGCGTGTGTGGGGGTGTGTGCGTGGGGCTGTTTAGATGGAAAGAGAGAGACTAATAGGGAGTATAATTGACTGATACAAATCTAGATAAGAATTTATGTAGAGAGAGAGAGAGAGACTATGTGGGGTGGATAGGGGTTGATGAACAACACAGCAATTAACTGATAGTTGGAAACAAGAGAGTGTATGTGTGTACGTGTTAGTGCGTGTTTAGAGTGAAGGATATACACAAATAGTGAGGGGATAGAGAAATGGGAAGAAAGAGAAAATAAAACAAGTGGTAGGGAGAGAGAGAGAAAGAGAGAGAGAGAGAGAGAGAGAGAGAGAGAGCGAGGGGGGGGGGGGGTATTAATGCGGGGAGATAAGGATGAAGGATAACGTCGGAATCGCTTAAGCGCGTTTTTATCCTTCTCATTCTATCGCCTTTTGCCCATTTACCTCTGCTCGTGTCTTGAGCATACTTCAAGACGCAGCGTGTCTGTGCACACTCCTTAAGTGCCTATTCCACTCTCTTGCCACCGTTTCCACTTACAGAGAGTATGAATCAGGTGCAGGTACGCAAATGAGGTGTGAAACAGATATGGTCAGACATGGAGATTCCCAGCCGCACATCCGTCTCGTAAAAAAAAAGTGAAATATGAGCAATTTTTTCGCGAGTAAGTATGGCGTGCTCCATACCCCTAATGATCTGTAAGGCTCAGTGGAAAAAGTATGTTTACGGCCGAGAACCTAAGTTAACTCTGGGAAATAATACCCCAGTTCATAATTAGAAGCTTCCGTGCTGTTGTATAATCCCGGAAACAGACATACTAGGCGGACTAGCACATATTCGGATAAAGCACAACGTTGGAATGAATTGTAAATGCGTCATTTTAAAGACAGAGTAGCTCCTTTGTAAAAGGCATGGAACTCTTCAGGAATCAGCAATATACCCTGACAAAAACGTGTATGAAATCTCACAGTCATAGCTTTATAAACCTTTTCAGGAAAAGTGGAAAACTATTCCTGTTCTCATTTGAAACCCCCCTTTTCGTAGCAACCATGGTCTATTCTCATGTACTCTATTATAACGCTCAGCGGTGAGCCTCTCGCTTCATTGCATCATTGTTTTGACTAGGTTTCAATCAAGTGTTACTAAGGAATGAGTTTAATGTGTTTCCAAATGAAACCAGAAAGCTCTCATTTCTCACTAATGTAGAGATAGAATGATGATGGGTTGTCGCTAGCGGCAAGTAATTTGGTTCCATCAACCGTGAAGTAGAACGAGAACAATTCTTAATCTAGGACGAAAGCAAGAACATATCTATAGATCAAAGAATATACTTACTTTTATACATTCTGTTGTTTGAAAAAATCATACCATAGTTTAGATAGGTGCAAACATAAATAAGAATATTGTATGCATGGATCACTCAGAATACGTATTACGTAAAAAAAATCTTGAGTGGTTTCTGTATAACGATTACGTATAGTTGGTTCTCCAAAATCTATGGATAGAAAAGAGGACGAGAAAATTATATCGGTGCAACAGTAAATGATGCATTAATTAGAAGATGGCCTCTCGTTTCGACGAATAAAAAAAGAGGGGGTGGATTATTATGGGGTATCAGAAGTAACGATTAGAAAACAGGCAGGAAAATCAATAAAAAAAGAGCAATTTGTAAGTAACCTACTGCATAAACTATGCAATAAAAACATCGAAACGGCCAAGTAGTGCTTCAGCAAGATTCATTTCTTGTGGCATTTACTTGCCACTTCTGAGTAAATTCTGCAATGAATCTCACTTTTTATTTGACGCAAGATGTAAATATTAAGACATATGCTACTCCATTTCCGCCCGAGCAGTCTTATGCTTTTGTATATTATTGTGGGTGCGATTGTTGAGCAGTGCGTTCTGATTACAGATAAATCATGATGACTGGTGTCTACGAGGAAGGGTCAGAAACCGGAGTGCTTCGTTTTACGATATTCCTCATTTATTTTTATTCCACGAAACGAGAGGCCATTTGCTGGTTAATGTATTATTTTTCTGTTGCACCCATTTGATGATTTATCACGGATTATGTGGAAATTAATAGTTCATTCGTCAGTATCCATGAGAAAAATACATGTAAGAAATTATAACACTTTAGTTACAAACATTTTGGCAATACTCAGTGAGGTGAATTACATTCCAACGGTTGACGTGGCAGACTCCAAAGCAAACAATTATGTTATTTCCTTTAGGTGATTATACATGAATCACAATATTTGGTATGAATGGACTGTCATTTGGAAAGGATTATAGCATAATCAATTCTTGTCATCAAATGTCAATCCGTTGGGTATTGATATTACATCAAAATAACAATGTTTTCAACAATTTGCACTTGTTCACAGCAGGCTATAATATAAGTGGACTGACAATACACATTATTAGGAACTCTATTTTCTCTCTTCTTCAACAATTGTATCAACAGCTCTATCCACGTGATAAGTTATGTGCTATGTCATGTTTTTATTAATATCTGGAAATCAAAATCTTCAACGAATCATCTAATGAAAAAAACTGCATCTAACTGTTCCAGATCGTATCATAACCACCTTCGCACCTTCATAAGCAAAATTTCTTTGCAACGTAATAATCATTCATCCAATCATAAACTGAAAACCATCATGGATCTTAAGAGTCTGTAAGACAGGCACTTATACCCGTTCTGTGCCAGACGAAATACAACTCCATATGAATTGGGTGAATGACGTCAGCAAGAAAGGTGACACATCAAGAGTAATGTTTTTTTGCTCATTAACCACCCCCCCCCCATTTCAAAAAGAAAAGTCAAGCAAGAGAATTATGATTGGTAGTAGCATTCACCGAGGTTCAATGCATCGAACAGGAAACATGAACTCAATATATGTGCATGTATGCAATACAATGATAAAGTATAACAATATACGGCAAATACACGTGCAATGACATCGATTTGTCATGACAAATTGGTAACGATTATTAAGCATTTATAATGCAGATGCAGATATGAATAATGCAACTGTTCAGTTTTCTCATCCAAGCTTGCTTGAGATATATTGAGAGCCGGAGAGAACCTGGGCCATCAAGAGTTATAGCTCATTTCTCACTTTATCACGGAAGGACATAGCTGGACTTAACTCTCCATACGCCTTTCATGCATGCCTTTGGTGCATGTTTACACTGGTAATACACACCATTCCATGTAGAGTGTAGAGTCTGGCACGAAAGGAGTTAACGAGGTCCTCCTCCACCTGCCAGCTGCTCTAAACACTCTCATGTTGATATGAAACGATAATAAAAATACTGAAAACGGGGTAAGGTGAGGCACTGAGGATATCATTGATGTATCTATTACAATTTACTGCACATTCTGCCATCGATCTGCCCAGGCAGGCACCCTTCGGCTCCGGTGGCGATTTAAAAGGGGTGTCTGCATACCCGATTCCCATGGTCGGGTTGGCTTCATGAACGATGATACCAGGGCATGATTGCGAAAAGATTGAAGACGCTGTCCGCCAATTATGAAGTTCGGATAGCGATTCCTTTGCGCACACCGACCAATCCAGCATCATCCTCTTTCATCTTGTTCACCGAAATCACTCGACCTATTTTAGCGTGATGGAAACCTTAGGATAAAGTCTGATGAGTAAATAAAAACGAACAACCCCCGAAAAGAAGTGAGGCCGTAATTGTGTAGCCTAAATACGAAGGCTCGCATGTCTGCTTAAAATGAAACGAGAGCGGGAAACAAAAAGCAACCAACTTGATGAGAATCCCTTGATGGGAAATGCTGGATAAATAGAGTGGATCAAATGGGGAAGATGGGGCAGCGATCATGAAACGAATTAGAAGAATGATCGCTCATTTTGATCGCTCATTTTGATGGCTTTACAGATGAAGGGCAAAAAACGGTGCATATGGGGGATGGACTTATTACTGGAAGTGGGCTGCTTAAATATGCTGGGACGTGCAGAAACACGAACACACACAGACACATTACAACCAATATCCTTCCATTCGCCGTGGAAGAAACTTGCTGTCCGCAGTGTTTGTTAAGATCACGTGGATACCAGGGACTGTGTTCCTATTGTATACTTCTATCAAACAACTAGAACACTTCAAACTTGAAAGGCGCTATTTCATCATCTGTAAACATGACAACCGACAACTCGCTGTTTGTAAAATCATAATTAGAAATGGATCATCTGTATGTGGTATTTGTTAAAAAATGCTGAATACATGTCAGCAAAATATATAATGATGTAAGCTCTAGTAAGTAGGTTAGGTTCTTTAGATGTGGGTATAGTTGTTCAAGATGTTGAGCCACTAGCGAGGAAAACAAGACAGATTATGAGTAACTGGTCTGGCTAAATAACAATCGGAGAAGGCGCCATGTAACCGAGTGTCCTACTTGCGGTTGTGTTAACGATTGTCGGGGTATTAGGAAGTCTGAAACCATTGGTAACATGTAATAACTATTATGTCTTTTTTTTACATATCTCGTTTGCAATCAAAATATAAATTAACACTGTCTTCGAACAAAATACTGCATAGAATCTGCTCCACGTCAGTTCAAGAGTGGTCTAGCAACTACCAAAAAATACGTCTTAGTAGCGACATGACTTGTGGATAAACATGGGTACATAAATGTTTGTATTTATTTATGTAATTTTCAGATTAACCAATACTATTATAATACGAATCCTATTTAGTTTTCGGATGCGCGTACCTTATTATTTTCTCGTACTAACAAACCCTTTTTTGTTGTCGGATTAACGAATCTTCGTACCGATTCATCAAGGTGTTCGAACAAACGAACTCATACTTCATATTTGGATTAAAGAGCCCCAGATATACGACATTTGTGTATTGCGAATAATGAACCTTCGGATTAATTCATGAAATGCTTGGATTCACAAAGTATATTTCATTTCCGGACCAACAACATGTGAGTGTGGTGAGTAACAAAACCTTTGGCATGACGAATGTGAATGATCACAGTATACAATGTAAATGATTGTTCGTGTCTCTGCCACGTGCCGCCCTTTCGCTTCACGTAAGACCCGAGCCCTATTGCGTGCTTTTGTCCGATCTTCCTGCCTTTAGTAAGATAATCCCGACTGCGGGAGAAGGATTTATCTACATGTATCTGTCCATTTTAGTTAGCGGCCAAAAATAAGCATGAAAGCCGTATAGCCCTTGGTATCTTGTAAAATAATTAAATGCAATTTGTAACTCGTTTGTGATGAAGGTATAGGAGTGGTTTTGAGGAGATCTCCATGGATTTTGCCTTGCGATGAATTCCGTTCCGTCAGGCAACAGGTTAATTCCATTTATATCCCGTGTCTTCGGTATGAGTTAAGAAGTAGTGCAATCCGATTTCTTCATCATGATCATGATGATTCAGCTACGGAATACAATGTAATATACAATATAATGTATGTAATGTAATACCGTGTAATATATCAAGGATGATACAAAGGCTTTCCCGGAGATATGAATACACTTTTAGACTCGTTTTAGACGGGAACATAATCACGAGAGCTTGCGATGTCTCAAATATCTGCATGAAAAAAGAAGGGGGGGGGGGGGGAGTGTCGTGATTTTCTGCCCCATTTTCCCCAAGACACGGGAAATAGTTGTGCATAAATTATCCGTACCAACATGCTCAAGCCTACATAATTATATACCGTAGTGAGAGTTCAATGGACCAAGAGGCATCAATAGTTAAATGTACACTTATGATATCACTGGACGAATAAATATATTCTCAGTAAACACTAGCAGTGTATCAATGCTGGTTTCTACGTTGGCACCTGACCAAGTTCCTAAAGGCTGTTGAATATCAATCAGGATCTCATCTTTACATGGTTATACATTTCATGGTCATCCAATGGCTTTCCAACAATTTTAGTTTGTTTTATGCATGCGACGGGTGAACAGTTTGTTTCAACGCTGATAACTCTCATATCGTTAATCTCCGATGGGACGTTTGATTTCTGTGATGAGATACAATCGCCCTGTCATGCCTGTGATGTCTGTCCACCGTGAAAAGGAGAAGTCTCTGTGATGATGAGACCATCCGCAGAGGACGGGGGCGAGCATCTCAGTTATCCGTACATGCCGTGACGCACAGAGGACTGTGGCGAAGAAAGAGAGAGAGTGAGCTCCACAAACACACAAATAGAATATGACTGGAAGTGTCTTAGCGCCGGGTATAGTTTTTCACTGAAAGAGGGAGAGGCGTTGAATAATGACACTCACTCCCAGGGACATCCCTCCCCATCGGGGTTGACAGACGTCAGATTATGTTCCCCTTTCTGTTTAACTGGCGTTTACCCCTGACGGCAATGTACATCTTCCCAGTGGCATGATTGAACACGGTCCAATCGATGAAAAACAACATGATAGACATCTGCGGGCTTTTGCTTTCTGCGTGGGGTACTTGTATTCCGTTAGTTGCTAGCACCGGTGTAATGTTACGACGTTATCATATCCTGCGCAACAAGAAAAACAGTAATTAATAGTACTTGTCTCATTCGTCATTATGCAGTAGAGTTTCGTTCACAAATATGGTTCGATATGAACCGTTGGCTCTGTAAACAAACTACATGTAATTGCTTAATTGAATTTAAACTGTTTTTAAATGCTTCAACATTCATAAAATTATGAATGGTCTTTACAATGTCCTCATGTGTTAAATAGACAATAATTGATGCAATTTGCGAATTATCTTTATATATAAATTATTATTGAATGAATCAATCAATATGCTATAAGACAATGTATTCAAAAATATACTCTTAATATAATTCCGGCTTCACATGGCAACGGGGGCGTTGTAAAAAGTTCAAAGAAGGAGACCAGTGCTTGTAGAAACATAATTTGATATCATTCTTTTCTCTAGTGGAGATACTAGCAGATATTCACAGTGCAAATTTGTGTTTGATCATTCATCGAAAAAGATTTTTTTTTCTCATACTGCATGGTAAATTAGGACAACTTACATATTTAAGAGATAAATTACCTTGCTTTATATCAATGACCGGTCCTTTCTCATGTAATATTTTGTAATATGGGGAAAAGGCTTCAGGATGTTTCATTCCTGGCTGAAGTATATACAATTTACCAAGCATTATCGATCAATATTCTTCAAATTATCCTTCCAATACTTTATAAGATTTTCACTTTTTCACAAATCAGGACAAACAGAATGTGAGTCAGATATTTGATGAGTTCATTTCAACTTAATTCAAGTTTTTTTTTTCAAAAGTACGTTGTGCGAGAACATGTTTCGTGTGTAATGTGTGTATGAAAATGACTGCATTTAAAGTTGATATTCATAGAAAATCCAAAAATATAGCGATCCATATATCAATGGAAAGCTGAAAGTGTGTAGAAGTCAAATTTATTCATTATTTTGCTTATAAAATAACACAGAAGAGATAAAAACAGTTTTTGTAACGCATCTCATAATGCTACGAACCCTGCCGTTTGCGTCCGCGAAAAGAGCGATTTATTGTGACGTAAGGTGAATGGGCACGTAAGCCATCTCCAGCCGCTACATTACGTGTTTTATACGTATAGCTCTAGTATATCGTCCTGACTAAATATACCATTTAAGGCCATATCACTGCCTTTTAGATTTTTCTTGTTATTAACATTTGAGTAAGTCTTGCACAAATCTAAGAAAAATAATCTCAGCAATAATAAAGTAAGAAAAATGGAAATATTCTGACCTTTATCGGGAGGTTTTACATTGAAATACGAAGTCGAGTCTACTGAATTTAATACGAGCTGTCGTTCGGAAAAGTTAACTTTCTTGCACTTGTACGTTTTGGAGAGGTTATGCCATCTAACAAACTTTCAATTAAGGCTTACATATATCTCAAACAATGTTGATAGAAGACTTGAGATAATATAATCTAGATATCAAACACTCTATAGACCCATTTATATTTTTCCCGAAAGATTTGTTGACGTTCAACGTCATACATACTGCAGTACGATTACGCGCGCGTACGTCATTATTGCCCATGCATATCGCGACTGCATATCGTACGGTATAGCCTTACTGGTGCATTTGCATTCCATGAATTCCATGGAATTCACATTCACATTCATGCTCGCGATCGCACACGTACACATGCATGGGTATTGCGCATTTTCCTTTCATCAACTCTCTGCTCATCGTTCGATATTTCTGCTCGCAAGGGAAAGACAATCAACTGACAACAACTTTTGCATGTACATTGTTTACTATACTTGTGGTCTCTTATTGCGCGAAATATAAACTGGTTTGTCAACATGAACGGTACAGTATCATAGTACATGTACATGTCTGCATCATAGTTTTAATCTTATACATTTTTATCAGGATTGTTGACAGAACAATCGAGTCCTGTTCTTTTTTTCTGTTTCGTCCCGGCCGACCGACCGGTAGCTAGCTCGACTTTAGCGCTACTGTGCTACGGCTACGCTGAGCTACGGATCGGGCCCACGGTTATTGCAAACTCGCACACTAAGTTTTGAAAAAAAATAATAAATACATGTACCCTCTAGTCTAAATCATTTCAACTACATACCAATTTTCGGTGCTGTTTGGATCAAGCCTGGCATGATCCTGGTTGCCCCTTGGCCTAGCATCCCCGTAGTTTTCCATTTGTAGATCGAGATCGACATCTTCTTGAAGTTCAGGTTCTGGTTCATGCCGGTAAGCAATCTCGACAGCGTCCGTAACAACACTCGCAGCTTGAGCCTGAGGAGCGTTTGATTCATCATCAAAATCTCCCACTTCACCTTCATCGATCTCACTATCTGGTCCACTACTAGAGCTAATACTCTGGTCTTCAAGTTCTTCTTCGAAATTGTCGATTTCAAAATCTAAATCGAGGTCCATCTCATCCATTGTTGAAGTCTAGAAAATAGGTCAGTTCGCGAAACGTAATTTGCTGCACGTGACCGATTGTCAAATGAAATCATGGCCCATTCAGTTACGTCATGCACTGTGGCCTATTTTACGGGACGTAAATTGGGCAGATTTCGAGAGGGAATTTGCGTAGTTTTTGTTTGGATATTTCTGCGCTCCTGGTTTGTTTTAAAGTTTGGGATTAGCGTTATAATGATCATCAAGTCATAAACTTTGCAATGATATCAAATTCAACCGTATTTAAAATCAATGAATATCAACTTTAAGCAAACGATCGAGACCTATGTACCACGTGCGATTTGTTTTTCTTTCTTTAAATTCCAAAATACTATCCAACGAAATGTCTTGTACAATGACACAATGAAACTTTTTATATTGTTACATAATTTCGTATGAAGATAGGAGCATTTCGATGCCCCCAAAAATGTTGGGCGCACGGTCTGAAGTTGAAGTATGTGTTTTTAAATACACATAAAACACTTTATGGTCATTATGATCGTTTGGGCACCAAAAGAACCACATATAACTACAGACATATAATCATGTCCTAACATCATATGAAGAGTCACATTCTGGCTGGCAAGATAAATCATGACCATAATCATGTCATCGTTGCCATAATAATATGTTTTCAGATTACCATATCACGCGTGAGTGTTATAGAAGGGGCAACTTATGGAGGGCGTGTGTCTTTCAGGACAAGATTGAACAGCTGCTTTTTTGAGGGGGCGAGTTTTTTCCAGAAAAAAAAACCTGCATTTGTTCGGATACACGGCATATCTTACAGACGAGCTGTAGATCCCTTGAGCTACCGTAGTCTTCTGGTAAACACGGTAAAGTAGTCTGTTGAAAGATCACAATACTAAGAGTTGAAATACGAAGCAAACACGACCAAATATATTTTAAATGTTGGCACCCCGGGTGGAAGAGCTACAGATGATCGACTAGACCGGTACCTGTATAAGCCACATGTGAACGTATTCACCAGTCATGCATACAAATCCGATTGAGCTACATTTATCTGTCACTGGACCGGTTAAATGGCAACTTCCTCTTCCTCCTTACCTTTTCTCCTTTTCCTCCTTCTCCTCCTCCTCCTCATCCTCCTCCTTCTTCGTCTTCTTCTTCTTCTTTTTCTTCTTCTTCTTCTTCTTCTTCTTCTTCTTCTTCTTCTTCTTCTTTTTTCCCTTCTCCTTCTCCCTTTTCTTTTCTCCTTCTCATTCTTCTTCTTCTTTTCCCCTTCTCATTTTTCTTTTCTTTTTCTTCTTCTTCTTCTTCTTCTTCTTCTTCTTCTTCTTCTTCTTCTTCTTCTTCTTCTTCTTCTTCTTCTTCTTCTTTACGTGCTCATTTCTCTCATGAGAAAACGTGTATTATCCTATATCTGCCTACATTTTCCGGTCAAATTGTGGGCTACTATTATATTTTTCCTCGCAATCTCGATGTAGAAAAAAGTGTTCGGTATCCTGCAATTACTTCTTCGTGATCATTTCCTTCTTGTGTGATGTGAGGTAAGTTGTCAATTTCTTGATTGCCGTATCTCGGTGATATTGCCCCGAGCACTGAGTAGGACATGATGACAGAATGATGACATTTATGAGGTGATCTATCCAGAGGGCATCCCTCGTCCGCCCTTGCCCATTGTCAAAACAAATTGGGCGGGTGTTGTGCTTGTGTAGATTTGGTCAAATTACTTGCTGAAAATCCTGAAAACGCTGAGCAATATCAAACTGCCGTATTATTCAGCTGTCGCCAGTCATATAGAGCTTACGATAACACAATGATAAGTTTTTTTTTTGTGCAAATTAACTGAAGAAACGATGAAGACGTAAAATACTTCACAAGTATGACTTTTATCATTGTCATTATCAAAAATAGTACTACATTTACAAACGTTTTGGAAGGAAATTGTATGGAATATATTACTATCATTACATGTCTTACTACTACTGCTTCTACAATTTTTTTCAATGAAAATTAATTGAAGTAATATCTTGTTACCAATTCTACTACTTGCACTGTACATCCATCAGTCGACTTTAGAAAATATTTGACATTGTTCTAAAAAAAATAGCAAAAAAGTCACCACTCGATTCAACCAAAATTTATTTAAAAAATTATAAAGACGAAGGATGTCATTGTTCGGAGTAGGTTTTGTGACATTTCAACAATCAAAATATTTATTTGACAACCCTTTAAATACAGATTATACATATTCAAACATATTACAATATATTACAGACGGTCCAATTAACAATAATAACATACTGAGTATAGTACTGAGGGGGCGTGCAATATGAAATATGTATCCTGCCATAGATGTAACGAGCAAATCAACGGATCAATCTGTAAAGGGTGAGAACAGAATCGACATCTTTACTTGAAGTAGTAACTCAAGAAACGTTGTTTCACAAAGCACTCGATATGTACCGCAAGTCTCCACATAAGTCATTCATCTTGTCCCTTTCCTCAGAAGAGACCTTCACTCAGGCTTTGAAGGGCAGAAGAAGTCCCCATTGACATCAGCTGGCTTTGAAACGTAAGAAGTGGCTTCCGGGCCGCAATCACATAAAGAACGAACCACAGCTTAAATTGTACAAAGTCAAACATATCAAACTTTATTGCAGAGGTGACGTGAAATCTATGCGCATGGGGTGGACCACGAGACTTGCCCGGATGCACCATCTGGGTGGCCGGTGAAGCGCACAAAAGCAGCTGACAAAAGTTATCGCATAGATGATGCGTGTCGCGCGTAAATGGACGCTCGCGTGGAATGACGGCAAAATATTGGCGTAGCGCAAATATAACGGGGTATGTTATCAAGCAATGTTCAGTTTTGTTCATTAAGGAATGAGTTTTAGTCACATAACAAGCTCTTGGCCACTCCTAGTTCGACAATTTGAAGATGTGGACATGAATAACAATACAGCGGGCTTATTAGAACTGGGGTGGTGCGCAATCTAAAATATGGATCATGCCAAAGACGTAACACGCAAATCAACGAAGCCAACAAAAAGGAGTGAGAAATCTTATCTTGAATTAGTAACTGAAGAAATGTTGTCCCACAAAGCACTCAATATGTTTTGCGAGTCTCCACCTCCGCCATTCATCTTGTCCCTATTCGCATAAGAGAACTCCGCTTTGGCTGTGAAGGACAGAAGAGCTCCCCAGTGACATCGGCTGACTTTGGTACGCGAGGAGCGGCTACCGGGCCGCAATCACATCCATACCAATGTGGTCAGTGTTGAATAGAAAAATAGGGACGTTCCCCCCCCCCCCCTTCCGTCCGATGTGACAGAGCGTCTCTCCAGGCGCCACGGCTTATTTGGGTCAACTTGCAACCCTAGATTCTCACGAGTGAATAATTTCTTCCCGATTGTCAAAACGTGACAACTTGTTTTGTTTTTGTTTGTTTGTTTCCCTAACCTCCGCTCTGTCTCATTAAAGGGTTACTAAATTAGAAAAATAAGTTCCCACTTATCTAGATGTAAAATTATCCACTAAAATCGGATTCACATTCGTTTGCCATAATAAAGTCTCATTTTGACGAAAATTTGAAAAAACGCACACCTCCAGTGACGTATGAGAAGTCAAAATTCCATAGATTGTGCGGAAGTCAACAATTTTCGTAATGTATTCACAACTGTCCCCCTAACTGCGTAGTAACGCGTAATTGCATTCACCTGTATCTTGTCATTCAGATTCAATGGATGAAATGCACTTTGAATCTATTAGTTGTTGCTACTCAGACAAACCTCGGACAAGCTTTTGGGTTCCCATTGGTAACGTATTGTTTGAATTGCGTGAATAAAACATTTTTTTACGCCGTTGGCATTTATGGCATTTTGACTTCTCATACGTCACTGGAGGCGTGCGGTTTTTTTTTCAAATTTTCGTCAATATGAGACTTTATTTCGGCAAACCAATGTGATATTCGTTTTAGTGGATAATTTTACATAGATGTGTGGGAACTTATTTTTCTAATTTAGTGACCCTTTAAAAGCCTTTGGTGCGTTTGGCTAGAGGTGTGTGTGTGTATGTGTATGTGTGTGTGTATGTGTGTACGTGTGTGTGTGTGTTTGTGTGTGCGCACGCGCGTTTGTTCATACATGCGATCACGTTCGTGATCCGCGTGGTGACACGTATCCGCCTGTTTTTCTCCAGATTAAAAGATTAAAAACAAACAAAAAACAAACGAAAAACAAAGAAGATATGCATTAGTTGTCAATTACCTTCTTTCCGATGGTAGTTGATTTATGAAACCCATTACCAAAAGAAGGCATACAGTTTTAATCTCTCTTTAATACTTTGTTTTGTGTTTATACCTACATGCTTATAGACGTCGCAGCTCTCAGAGTTCTGTGCCGACATGCCTTATTTTCAATACTGTTTTGACGAACTAATACTTTAATCATGTTAATATATACCATCAGCTTATGCGACGCATTAACTTCACATGTGTAAGACATCAATTTTTGCACGCAGTAGTGTGTATAATCATTACCGTGGATATATGAAATGGATTTTTGATGGACTATGTTCTCAAGAAGCACATTTCCGTAACAATTAGCTGTGTAGACACGAGCTTGGAGCTGAGATCCGACAGTCATTACATGCAAATGGTGGTTCGACGTTTCAAGAAACCAACCTGTGCATGGTCTCAGAATGGGTTCGGATTATCATCTGATGCAGGGAGGCGCCATTTCAAGCTATCGCGTAGCCTAATGGTAAGATTGTCGGAGCCGGTGGATTACGTTACCCGGCTCGTTATCCCTCTTAAACGCCCGTCCACATGCATGGGGAAGCGCTTACGTATGCGTCTTGCCAAAGCTTGCCAACACGACACGCCCAAAGAGCAAACAACCCCTCTCAGGAATCAGCTCTCACTACAACAAAATTATGGTCCCTGTGCACCTCTTACCTCTCCCTCCGAGCAGCTCTTTTCAGCGCTATTCCGAATGCATAAAAACCACAATCTCTTTTTGTTTGTGAATATACATGTTGCAGCGTGAAAGCGAACTTCAAGTGATACTCTCATTTTATCGGGCCGTTGACGTGGTTTCTATTCTCTCTTATAAACGAAGCGAACATACAGCCGTGAATTAATTCATGTAGTCTGTGCTTTCCACGGCATGTTTCCACGGCAGACGACGATAAACCACTGGCGTCAAACGTAACACGTCGAGTATCAGTGACAAAACCGCACCCATGTAAATGTAGCTTTAACCCTTCGATGACTGAGAAGAAATTTGAGAAGAAATTTTGACTAAGGGGGAGGGGGAGGGTTAATTTTTACTCCCTCCCTTAATACCACGCCCACGGAAGGTCGTATCGACGCAAAATTTTGCATGACTGTCAAGATTGTCCGCCTTTTTTTTCCAAACTCGGTCTCAAAAGTTGCAAGAACACTTCGACAGAAAAAAGTTAGAAATAGAAGTGTCATCAATTGTATAAATTGCGCACGAGTCGTAGATTTTGAACAGGGGGGGGGGGGGGGGGTCAAAATTACCAACTAGTCAAAATAGGGTTAAATCGGTATGCGGCATGTGTGATTTTTTTCACCCGCATACGAACTCCATAGAGAATAATAAATTAAAGCGTTAATACCTCGTACCACAATCATGCCTTTTTCTCGACGATTATTGAAAATTTCGTACCTGACATGGTACATCTTAATTTCAGTATAAAGAATGTACATTGTATGTACTGTACATGTACAACGTTTCCCTTTTGAAAGTAAGCTCTTTGAAGTTGCATCAGCTTTTTAACTTACTTGCGAGGATTCGTTTTAAAAATTTTAAAAAGTATATTTCAAATTATCAATTTATCAAGACAAAATGTCATCCTTTAAAAGTAAGCTCTGAGGAGTGGAAGCAGCATGAGAAGATATTTAAGACAAATGCGAGTTCGCGACAATTCGTGATTACTCTGGGCGACTTTCCTTAGGATCTGATGTTGGCGTTATGACGACTTGCGTTGTCGCTACGGCATCACATAGGTATCGTAGTAGGGAGGGGAGGGACACTTTTTGAGCCATGTGGCCAAGAATCGCGACGAGGAAATAGCTCTTAAGTCTTGGTGTGCCATGGATGTATTTTTGCACATTAATTACACACGGAGGGTTAAACACTCGCGAAAGTTGTAAAGCGGCTTAACTCTCTTCTGTCGGATTATGTACGGCTCTAATTGAATGGTACGTTTTACAAGTGCAAAATGTCTTAATTACACACAAAGGGTGAGTGTAAGTGTTCGTGTTGCCTTTAATCTATGTACGCATATGTTCTTCCGATATACAATACACAACCCTACCACTCTCGTAGCCAGAAACCGGACTTTTGAATAAAGATCTCTAAATACTGATTCTACAGCATCCCAAAGTGGCTATAAACTCGCCGGAGGTTTGATGAAATAAACATGAGGGAATTCCATCTTCCCTAACAGTAGGTAGAATGAGATATCTGGGCCAGCACTCCATGTCCCCTCACTTTGGCTTTCGAAATGGAGCCGAGTACCCTCACGTGACCCATCAAGACACCCCCCTTTTCAGCATTTAGAAGAAACCCATTCAGATGACTTTGTTTTCATTTTATCAATGCGCCTGAATTTGTGACTGAATCCAAAAAAGGAAACTTAGCAAACAACTATATCGATAGAAACGCGAAAATGAAAAAAAAAAAACTTTATGTAGCACCGTGTAGTTGTATTCATTCCGTATATTTGACACACTTATGGAGTGATGAAAAGAAAGAGACAAAGGAAGGAAATGAAACGATGACTTTATGTTCCTTTTTTTAATATGAAACCCCCCCCCCCCACCTCATTAAAACATGTTAAGGCTTTAATTTTGCTTCGGAAATGGGACTTCTTTCTAACTAGCATTTATTAATACGCCATCACCATGGAAACGTGCGTAGAAAAAATATCAGGGGAAGTGTGTGCGTTTATTTAACATGTTTTCTTTTTCATATTCCTATTGGATTTACATACGTGTAGTACTGCGTTCGAAATGGAAGCCTATTTTGAATTATCCCCTTGGCTCCTGCAAAAACAAGTGTTCTCATATTGACCTCCATCTTTTCTATTCATGACATACGAATGATCTAGAAAGCCTCGTATAATCACCCATAGACCGTGATATGAAGGCAGAGCATACTTATATGCGCCCGGTGACACAAATAACCCGGCTTACTATTATCAAGAGTTCACTTCATATCTTAAACCTTATAGCAATTTGACAGCTGCACCGATATTTTGAAGTCATGTCACTCTCCAGGTAACTGGAGAACAATTCGTTCCGCAATAATGCGGATCTGTCCTGACTGACCGATTAGAGGTAGGGTATTGCCCCCGCGTGGAAATGACCTTTAGTTAACGTGTTGTCCTCCGGAAGCGATGTCTTTTAAAGATGACATTAACATTTGTTATGGGCAAACATGTTGTATGAAACAATAAAAAGCTTTACTGAACAATGAAGGTCCGTAAACACATTCTAATTGTTAACTCGTCATGCGCGGTCGACGCATTTGTACACTAGTAGTACACATAGATCTCATACAGGAAAAATTTATCTGGCATAGAAAGAGTTAAACTCTGAACTCCACATGTTCTTGACAGGTCAAGTAGACATCCGGAGTCCCGCAATCGTCTAGTGCAAGGCAGAGACGGGCGACCATCAGTGCCTCTCGAGTTGGCGTCTGGTTGGCGCCCCTTCAACGCATTGCATCTCATCATCAAGAAAACTTACCCCCCATAATGTCATAGCCATTCTGTTCAGATGGATGCTGAACATCACCGTATATCGATATCATTTCTGATAGATACGTAACACATGAGATAACGCTACATGCACGGATGAGACATTTTACACTTGTAATACACACCACTCTGGGAGGTCAGTATGGAATCTGGCAGAGAAGCTTTAAAGTCTCAATTCCCCAAGCTAAACCTGCCTTCAGAACTTGACAACGCATCCCCGGTCGATGGGCAGGATAATTGTTGCTTGTCACTACTAGAGGCTGTCTTGATTGCTATCGTTCGTAAGCCAATAAGGATATACATGTATTAAAAGCCTAGTGCATGCCACTTCTAGAGACTGACGGTTCATATCCTCTTGTAAACCAATAATGACGTACATGTATTAGTTTATGTCTCATCAGAACAATGCACAATACTACCTTTGACCCTCTATGTGCCAGATGATTGACAGCTCTACGGGGTGTGTTACTAGTGCAAGATACACCACTGACACGTAGCGAGTTAACGATGGAGCCTCAGTAGCGGAAAAGAATCTCCTCAGCAACTTTGCTATTTAAAATAGATTATTTTCATTTTCACCAAGATGTGGCTGACTTGTCTCCATTTTGTATTTCTAGTGTTTTAATTCATTCTTTGTTTAAAACTTAAAATTGTGTCAACTATTCGGGTTTTTCAATTCCTCAAAACGTTGTTATCTTCCTTTCCTGAGGCTTCTACATCCTTTTCCGTACATGTTTTATTATGCGTTAGTTTCCCTCCAGAGTAGGCCCCGAGGAAGCCGCTACACGTCTTAAATCGTTTGAAGCTAGATAAACCACCAGGCTAGCTCATTTTATAATTTGATTAGTGATTATAATGAGTGGATGAGCTGCATCGCCTGTCCGGAAGTATCATTTGATTAGTGCGTCATTCGGTATAGCCAAGCTACGCTTCATACACCCTATAGCATAGCCCTTGAGGATGAGCTTCCGTGTATATCGCTATCATTTATTCATTTATTTATTTTATTCACGTTTTATCTCCATTTACAGTGTAGTCTCATTCAGAGCCCGAGGGCCTAATTTTTAAGACATTTTGCTAAAGATTGTATGTAACAACATTGAAAATAATACATAATTAAACATATTTAATCAGATTTAACATGATTTAAAGGCATGACTATTTAACCACAAGCATTCATATATGCGACATACACACACACACACACACACACACACATACACACACACACACACGTCCAAAAGAACAAGATATTCATTCTAATGTATTAACCTATTTTTTTTTCGTTGAAATGTCGATAATGTAATACGGTAGACAAAGTATTATAAACGGAAGACCAAACCAAATTGCCTTCTTTTCCATGCGTTTGTGTGTTTTTATTTCCGTTAATCAATAATATACAACGAATAATACAGAATTTTAGAGAGGAAATACGGTCCATTTCAGTCGCAATAGAATATTACCACCATTCTTCACAATCCGAGGTGTGTTTTACAATTCACCCTCTACCTCGACGGTTGTCGTAGGCTCACTGAATGAGATTTATTCATCTTGAAGTGGAAGGGATGGATCTCTTGGGTCACGTGAGGTATTCAGCTGCGTTCTTTACTTTAAAAGCTAAACATTTGTGCCCGCATGACATTTACTTCTTGTTATCTCTATCAACGTCGGTAAACGTGTCCCATCGTCTTAGTAAGTACCAAAACAAACTTAAATTCGTTCACTTTGAGCGGGTGCGTAATGTCATGAATGTCTGAGACATTAAGAGATACCGGCGCTTCACGTATGCCGCTCGTGTCTGATATGATACATTAGCGGCTCAGGAAGAGTGCGTTATTTATTGAAAAGCCGATTGGCGCCTCGTGACATCATGCATCATGATATAATACTAGAATAAAACAAACATCAAGAGACATTCAGTACTTTTGAAGGTCTTTCGTGTCCCAGTTGGACTGATCTATTTTCATTGTTCTGTATTGTCTGGTATGGCAGTTACATCCGCTCATTAAACTTTCATTACTAATGTTAGTCGCTTGATTTGCCAGACGCATAAGAGCACCAGAATAATACAATATGATCCATGGAAGTATGCCAAGTATGAAAACGATTCTAGGTATGAAGTTTTCCAGCGCATACATTCATAACCTAATACTTAAAGGAACGTCGCATCCTCAATCATTTTAATGATATTAGTTACTTTGATATCTTTTACAAATGCTTCATTTTTTAATATGTTTTATTTAAACCCTGCATATGTTCATTGACAAACTACTTATAGATTTGTATTATTCTGTTTTTAATTATATTTCGATATTATGGAACGTTTGTCTGTCCTGAAAAAAATGAACTGTATAAAGTACGTTGTAAGTTTTAACCATCTCCACGTGTTGAGGAGAGGACATTCGTTGTCGGCTGCCATTTTATACGCACTTGAGACAACAAAGTTATGATAAAAGGACAATTCACCACCTCTCAAATCATATCATGAACCTAGAAAACATCACCTAAGCTAGAAATGAGGTGGTGAACAACTGATTGACAACATCATTTCATTTTGGATGCTTTAAAATGCAAGCAGTGTTGATTACGGTAGAAAGGTTATATTCTTTCCCTGTTCACCCTGAGTGTGCCAGACAAAATGCTGCACTGTGGGATTTGTGTGTATTAATGGTGACAGGATCCACAAAATGTTGCCAACGCCGCGATTTAGGCGCCAGATTGCGCTACTTTTGACTTTCGTGTCGCGACTTGCAAAGCCCTACCGCTTTTTTGCTACTCTTTGGCTTCTTCTGACTTGCTAATTTCTCCATTGCCAATCATACATTTTCACCTAGTATCATCATGCTGTAAAGCTTTCAAATTGCGATATTTCCGTTTGGGCTACTTTTTGGTAAATTGAGCGATTTTTTAAGGCTACTCACCGCTACTTGGGCCGAGAATTTTTGGCAACACTGTCCACACTTGGCAAATAAAAGAGTTAATCAATCCGTCGTTTGCCACATGAGCATTTGCTCTTTTGGAATCGTGTGAATTACTTTTGAACAAGTCGCATGCGGCACTCGAAGAGTTAAACTCATGTGTTACCTGTAACGGTATACCCCTTTTAGTACACAAAACGCGAAATATTATCATGTTGAGTACAGCTTGTATAACCGTGTTTCCGACAGAGTAAGAGTTCCTCAAGACTCCTTGTTTATTAAATTGTGTCTACAAAATTACCCCCATTTTCCCTTTGGACAATGCACGCATGAACATGTATGCCGTCTCGACGCAGTGAAATGAACACCTACGGCACGTGCGCTTTAAACCTGGAGTCTCTGTCTGGCGTGAGGATATAGCTACATTACCTTAGGCTCAAGACGTCACATCCCTGTGAGTCGAGACCCCTAGATGATCATTGCGATGGCAAACGAAAATAACGCCAACGACAAATTCTTATCATGATTTCGGTGTCATTGCCCTCACCATAAAGACATGTGAGATAGTGCCAAGTTTGAAATAATATCTGGGAGGGTTTTTAGCACTAGCGGCATACGCTCCGGTGCTTTAAGTACTATCTATACGCTATGATGCTATTTATTTAAATTTTCATATACTTACACTTGTGTATGGGAAAATATAGAAAACTAATGCTCCAAGACTTACAAGTAACACGGTAATGAAGGCTCAGTAGATGCTGTTAGTTGGCAGTGAACGATACGGGAAATATATACTCTCGTTACATCTATCCCTTGATACGTGTGTTTGCCTAATTGAAAGTTGTTTTGAAGAATAGCTGTCTAATTTCAAGGTCTCACGGTACGAGGTTGGGCAGCTATCTCATTACCGTGAGACTCAGTCCCCCTCTTTTGTCTATTCCCTCTAAACTATTCTCTACAACTTCACATATCTCTCGCACGATCTGCCCCTCTTCCTAACGTATCTCTACCTCTCTCTGACGCTCGCCCCGTTATGTTTTCAATCTCCCTCTTTCGATTCCTTCTTCTCGCGCCCGTCGTTTGTTCTCCTGCACTTCCCATTGTTATTTCTTCTCCCCCACTCTCTCCTATCTCCTTCCAGAAGGAGATGCATCGGCCTTGAATCTATGATCCCTGCTCTCTTGGGGCTAGGGAGGCAGTGCAAGCTAAGGCAAATATATATACGGTTGCGTTAAGCCCATCGCTACCCGAGAGTGAGTGCAAGGTACTTTGCTCGATAAACATGTCTCGCAAGTGTCACTTACCCAAGCTTTTACAGCGGAGTGAATTGATCTGTTTTTTATCCCCCTGTCACTTCTGACCAGTTAGGTAAAAAGCTGCGTGGGACGAGACCCAAGTTCAATGATAAAAAGAGAAATACGAAACCGACTAAGAGCGGCAGTGCCGTGGTGTATTGGATCGTTATCTCACTCTCGATTAGGAGGTTCAAGGTTCGAATCGAGTGGTCGCTTCATTATGTTTTTCAGGGAAGCAAATCTATCCACATAGCTGCCCTATACCAAGGAGAGATACAGGGATCTGATGAGACATCTTGATCTAGTGACTTGGTAATAACAATGCTAGGCCCTAACAAAAAGCAATGCTTACACTATAGGCCATCCGAATTAGATAAGACATTATTATTATTATTATTACTATTACTATTATTATCATTATTGTTATTATTATTATCATTATTATTATTATCAATATTATTATCACTATTATTATTGTCATGATTAACATCATTATTATCATCAGTATCATAAAATGATTCTGAAACGTCCACATGAGACCAAAGTAAGATATCACAAACGCTTCAGGATATTATTGGTATCAAAATAAAGTGAGGAAACTTTTCTACCTTGGAGAAAGAGCCGTTATAACGTCACTGTCATATATCTTCAGCTACATGTCTGAGTGTGACATTCGTTTATTATATGGCCCGGTTATATGGTCGGAATCAAAATAAAGCTTTTTCTATATATTACGTTCTATTCACCTGTCCTTTGACAATATGTGCTACTTACTAGTGTTAGCTGAAAACAAGTTTTCAACGGATACATCGTCTCATCAATTGGCTTTGATAAGACAAAATAGCAAAAATAACGATGTTATGACTAACGTAGATTTGGACTAGTTTATATTTTTCGAAATGAAACAAGATATGAGTCTGGACATAATTAGTTTGCCCTGTATAATGCAAAGTGAATTTTATAAGAGATAAAAGTAAAAGAAGGGGGTGTGGGTGGAGGAAGGTAGAATAAGAGAGCAGGACGATAGCGGATAGAACTTTAATGCAAATATGGGGTTGCACACACTAGAAGCCGATTGTTTGAGAAAAGTATGATACACGAGTGCAAATATAAATACGTAGATGAGAGGGGAAAGAGCTCGAGGGAGAATAGAAAGGGAGAAAAGAAATGGTAAGGAAGGACGAGAAGGTGAGAGAGGAAGAGAGAGAAGGAGAAAGGGAAAGTGCATTGAAGAGAAGAGTTGAAAAGGGGGAGATAGAGAAATAGGGCTAAAAGGGATTGCCAATGAAGAAGTAAGGATCTGAGGAAATGTGAAAGAGAGGTCGTAGTTATACCCAGATCAAACAGATGGGATGTGTTATTTTATTTTACTTCATTATCGAGGCAGTAACTGAAGGTAGGATAATGATCATATTTCTCCGTTCTCACCATTTGTTACCAGCTGCGCCACATTTTGTTCACGCACCCAAATGATGCTAACATGTAATTATTACGCTTTGCGCTTCGCTTTTCCAACACTACATGGACGCAAAACAGGCATGAGAAATATGACATTCATTGTCCTTCACCCAGCACCTTGCGCGAGATGTTACGAGGCAGTACAGTCAAATGGTTACAGCACGGAGGTTACAGAGTCCCCTAGATACGTGTTTCGTGCAATGGCTGTAAAACCGATCACATGTCATCGATCAAGCGTTAAAATGAGTGTCGGTTCATGCATACATGTGGCCATGGACTATCGCTTATGTCAACCAGCCGGCCGTGTCAATGCTTTATCAGTCAACCCATTATTAAGATAAAGAAAGGAAAAATATAAAAGTGTCCACGCTCAAGTTCAAGTTGCTACCAGACATTCTGACGTCGTCGATAGTTTGACGATGAAACCCTCTTTAATAACGGAACCGATGGAATGCACATTTCTTCTTCTTCGATGACGGCGGACTGAATGTTTCACTTGGAACAAGAAAGCACCCCCCCCCCCTTCACACAGGCATACGCTCACGCGCGCACACACACAAACACACAGCTACACACGCACACACACACACGCACACACACACATACTAACCCCATCACCACAGGCCCTTGAATGGTGTCAGTGGGTGCATAGCGATACACATAAGTTATGGATCGAGTGATCTGGCGCCACGCTTTTATTATTCGATGAGGGGAAAATGTATTCAAACTTAAAAGACAACGAGGCCATCTTGAACCAAACTTCACGAAGGTAGGACCTCGTTAAAGCACCCTCAGCAGGGCCCACGATTCGTAGATAGGCAGAGCGTCACAAGGACGATCGAATACTGACATTTTTGATCAAACTCGACAGTCGCCCAAATTGCCCTTTTTGCAGAGAGCGACACCCCGTGGACAAATGGCAAGGAGTGAGTAAACCATGCTGAGCGGCGTCTTCTTCCTTAAAGTGATCCCATACCTTACCCCAAATTATGACACATTGGACTCCGGCAAGATTCGCTCAACCCATTTATTTATGAAGGAATTAGTCATTGGTTTTACAGCCCATACAAGTCCAAGAAACACGTTTGTGACAAAGTTTGGAGAATCTGACCAATAGAAGTATAGGGCCAGTGACGTAAAGTGACATTTAGATGAGCGTGTTATTGGCTAATCTAGTAATGTGTCTGGCATGATCACTTTTATCACTCATATTTTCGTCATATTGTAAATCTTGTGACTGTATATCAAAGAGATTGGAGATTGAAGCACGTTTATCAAGGACAATCTCGATAGAATTGATACGAACAGAACATTCCATCAACGAAGTAGAGAATTCAAGTCATTTTGGTATGGAGAGGTCCACATGTTGCACCAATGATTTGTATGGAACATTCCAAACATCAACAATCAAACAAAGAAATACATGTCCTTATGACTTGTGTGATTTCCTTAAAACTTTCTCTCATTTTGTTGTCAATCAACACGAGTTTAATGATTTCGATTATCTGCATAATACTTACTTAATTTTTTTAACTGTAATTATGGTACAGCGAACTTTTGGCAACACGATGAATTGGCTACATCGTTCGCTGGTTTCAACTTAGTCCGAAGAAATATTTTAAAATGTTCAACAACTATTGGTGGTGTGTATTTTATCGATGACGACTATAATATTACTTTAAAATGTTTGGAATTCAAATGCCTTTGTAGGTTTCCACAGTAAGAATATACGTGATCTTATAAATACTGTTTAGAAAAAAGTAACACTTTCAGTAGTACAATGCGATTGTATTTTTTCGGGATATTTCGCAAGAAGTTATTATGTATTCATTATATAACGCTTTCAAAATACTGTTTTCACGTATTTTTGTTTTAGAATCTAACCCTAAGCTATATAAATGATTCTTTTTTTGTAAAAATGATGTTTTAATGTCTATCGAAACTAAAACGGACATTTTTTCTAAGATACGAATGTACCTACATTAAGGAAACCAATGAACTAAGCTAAATATCTAATTTTCGTACTTGAAAAAAACTAAGTATAACGGCCCTTTAATGTTCATCGGGATGAGTGGAGACAACGTGATATAGTTAACTGCTACCGTGTTACCATAGTTACGACAGGTATAATGTACACCATTGTCTAATTCATTAAATGCAGGAGAAATGTGGGGAAGATTGTTTCCGGGAGAGGATGCTTGTAAAGAGCAAACTGAATTTGGCCGAGGTTTTGCCATTATTACATTAGAACTGCACTGTTCCTTCGAGTTTGTACATCAACGCAATCGGCGAGTACACACTTGTCAGTTTGTCTTCAATCGCTTCTACGGTTGACATTGCTAGTCAGGGTCTACGCATAATGAATTTCCACAGGAGCTTTCAAAGTGAAGATACACGGTCGACGGAGAAAACGACCTGGTGACTATGTGTTGGTGAGAAGGAGAAGGATATGTGTGTGTGTGTGTGTGTGTGTGTATCTGTGTGTGTGTGTATGTGTGTGTGTGTATGTGTGTGTGTATGTGTGTATGTGTGTATGTGTGTGTGTGTGTGTGTTTGGCTTTATATTCATGCAGAAGCTCCCTCACATTCCACTTAGGAAAAAGTACGTATTGCAATACGTTGTAAGATGGGTTATAGGCCATCAGCAGTAATGACAAAGTCCAAAATAACGAAGATAGGCATGAGGAAAGAAAGACACAGAGATGCAGATTATGTTTCCCAAAAAAGTGAGGTCTATCACGAAACGAAATATATGTTTGTGCAGTAGGTCCATGGTTTATGTGAATGCACGGGTGTCATGTTTTTGTGTCACTCTGTACAGTTCATCTCAAGTTCAAGGGTTTGAAAAAAATGGGGTCATAATACGTTATACCTCGTCGTGTTACAGGCCATCAACAACATTGTCAAAGTTGATAATGATAAGGATAGACATGAGATACGGAAAACCAGGCAGGTGCAAATTATTATGTCTTTAAAAGAAAGGATTTACAGGAAATGAAGGTGTTTGTGTGTGTAAGCCCTTTCTCCCTACCTCAGATCATCTCACAATCAAGCGCTTGAAAAGAAGGTATCGAAATACATAATAGCTTGTCAAGTTTCAAGCCGCCGGCATTAATAGCAAAGTCCACAATAACACATAAAGACAGGGGATAGGAAAGACTGAGAGAAACACATTATGATGTCCACGCATATGACGAAAATAAGGAATAAATTAAGTGTGCGCGCGTATATCAAGTATTTGCGCTTGTATACAAATGATGCACATTTGAGTGGGTCGGTACGAATTGTGTGCACAAGGTCACTTTGCATGGTTCCAACACACTCGCTCCCGCCTCGTGTGTTTTCGACCAAGCCAAGGTATCTCGTGCACATGGTTCTACTTAACCACGAAAGACAGTGTTTAATTTGTTCTAGAGCGAAAAACAACAAATGGCAAAAAACAACAAACAAACAAAAAAATATGAAAAAAGTTACTGGACAAAGGTTACCGACAAATGGCAGATTTCACTGACGCATAGCAATGAATTAGTACGCATTTGGCACAGAAATTTTAAAATATTTGTTTTGCAATTTTATCTCTAGAATCATCATAACAGATTTAAAATGGTCATATGTGACGTTAATATGCAAATGCATTATCAGAAAATTTCCTAAAATAGAAGTCTAAAACATATACTATAATATATGTTTGTGGCTTTGCGTACTGCAAAATTTACCGAGTAGGAACACGTACAATGCGTTGTATTTCGAGTTTGTCAGTCTATCTACAGTAATGGCACCGTTACCAATACATGATGTACAGTTGAGTCATGCTGATTGTTGGAACATCAACATATTCTCCAAAGCTGTTGACTCAAGATCTACAGCTTAAGATATCAAAATAAAATACAATTTGTACAGAAACAATGTCATCGATCACATCAATATGATGTCAATTAATTGTTTTGTGAACTCTCACCTTCTTCCATTAAAAAAAAATAATTTGAGAAGAAGAGTTTGGATGAGCTTCATATGTAATACAGTGTAGCTATTAAAAAAGTAAAAATAAACGAAATTTGTGTGGGCGGATCACTAACACACATGGGCATCCTGTAAGTTGATTATAGAAATGAAACCCTAATATTTGACTAGCCTGCTTACAATGACAGCTGAATGACAAATGGCCCTAATAACTTGGAGTATTGCCGCCAGCTAATGAATCTCATTCATCAGGACGATGCGCTGTTCAAATGTTGTTTTGGTGTAACGTTGATCGATTTATCAAACTACTATTGAGTTTTATTCTACACTTGTGCCACCGTTACTCTCATATCCTACGGCTCAGAAAAAAACACAAAGTCGTCAATAATACTCGCATAATATGTAGGTATCTACGTCATACAATTAACACGCTCCAAATCCGTAGCCTTTTTATAACAAGATGAATCCCAAAAAGGACACTTCCCCCTCAAAAACGTTTAAGACGTCTTTTAGGATGTGATCACTTCTACCGAACGACTATTGATAATCTAATTAATTACAACGTGTCCTGCGCTGTAAAAACAGAACGTGACAATCCTTACGACGATAGAACGATCGTATACAAATTGGAAAGCTAATTAGCGGACTACATCAATCTATGTAGACCTACTGGCAGCTCTGCCAGTGAATTTTGTTTGTTCTCTATTCCCGTCTTGTTTGCTTTTGTGAGGTAATAATGCGGCGGAGTCTTAGTTTTCTCATAGATTTTTGTGATATTCAGCGACATCTTGGATTTTAAGTCAGGTCATGGTAAGCATAATGGCACGACTGATCGCGGAAGCACTGCTCAGCGATGCATCATTCTTAATGTAAAGAGCTGTCAGTCATCAGAATCAACGAGATATAGAGCGAGATGAAGAGAGAGAGAGAGAGAGAGAGAGAGAGAGAGGAGAGAGAGAGAGAAAGAGAGAGAGAGAGAGAGAGAGAGAGAGAGAGAGAGAGAGAGAGAGGGGGGGGGGGGGGGCGAAGGGGGAGAAGGAGGGGGTAACACCGATGTGGCTAGAGTGATTATCCGCCTGGAAAAGATGTCCGTAGATTGTCCTGAGCCATAAGCGCTCCATCGGTCCTATCTTACTGCTTGAAAAAATGCAATCTCTTAGGGCACATTGAATCACAAAACTTGTCCACAGAGGCATCATCATTTATTTAAAAAATGTTTATTAATAGCTTAAGCATCAATATATGTCATCACCTCATCATCATCTTCATCATCATCATCATCATCACCTCATCATCATCATCATCATCATCATCATCATCATCATCATCATCACCGTCATTACTATTGTCCTCATGGACCTGTTATACGTATGTACGGATATATCTATGTACAGAAGTCTCCAATCTATAACTAGGAAATGTATTTTCTTTTATATTATAAGTATATTAGATATGACGAAGAAAGGCGAAAGTGGATAACATTGACCAACGCTTGAATATCACCTAGGATTAAATTTGCTGTATGCTCAGAATTTCATAACCAAACAAATTTTTAATATCAATATTCATAAGCCACAAAAGAACATCTTCGACACTGTACCCATCGTTTTGCAACCCGACTTTTCAATCAACTTCCATAGTCTACTAACAAAGAAACCCGACTCTCATATTTGCACCAAAGCAGTTGATCACATTTCAGTAAATTTCATTATAATTGTTAGACTTCGTATCTATATCTTCTACCAATGTCCAAACAGTTTTCGCTCTGTTCTCTTTTTTTCATCGTACTTTCTCCATTATTGTTATTTTTCTTTCGTCTCAAAAATATTGTTGAATCTTGGTATCATATTCTTGTTTACTGTTATGTAGGTCTATGTGGACTATCAATATCAGATGATTTAACAGACGGCCGAATGAAATTGTTATGTTCCTTTCGCCTCAAAAATATTGTTGAATTCTTTTTTTTAAATCATATTCTTGTTTACTGATATGTAGGCCTATGTGGACTATCAATATCAGATGATTTAACAGACGGTCGAATAAAGTAGAGACTAACACAAACGAACAACTAACACACTCACAGATTAGTTAGTTTCCATTTTTACGTTTGGGAGGGAAGGTTTTAAAAAGCATTTTCTCCAATTTTCCCTGTTTTTTACAACACTTTATTTCTGACCTGAAAAAAGGGCTACGCTGTCTGTAATTTATTGTGATAATTTAGGTACATACAATCCACAAAATGTACACGGGACAGTATGTTAGGGGGCGATGCGATTCTCGCAGAGTGCAATGATAAAAACATGCACATCATTGTGAATAGCCGAGGTGCGCAGCATCGCCACTAACATCACGAATTTAAAACTTGTGCATTTTATAATTATAAAATGGATCTAATGTCAGATCTAGAATTACTATTATTAGCAATAAAACAATATAGGGGCTTAATATGTTGCTTGTCCGAGTGAAGTTGAACTACATAATAACGCATGTAATATGTTGATCACTTACAGGCATGGCGTTGCTTAAACACCTTTTACCATGTTTTTTAAGAGAGAAGATGTGTGGCTGTAATGATGGTATACGCACACGTAGACGCGAATGACCCGTTTAAACAATAACACCAGCTTCTTAGAGTATTGCTGTCATTGCGTTATACAGTTTCCATTCACGATTCTCCGCGGGTATAGACAATGTCGGGAACCCAATCGCTTGAAGAATGTGTAAAGGCCCTTTCGGCTAACACTCGAGACGATGATCTTCAAACTGATTGGTATCAAACTGGGGCTCACATGGAAAGCGAAAGCGCAATTCACTGGCCATTCTCCGGGTCTCTCCTTCCTTTAATGTGTTATGTTCGTGCCCATTAGTACATGCTCACCTAATCTCGAACATGCTTTTGTTTTTGCATGCCCTTTTCGAGCTCTTAGTCGTTGACTGTTTTGTTTGTAAGCAGTCTCCATAAAAAAAAGCAGCACCAAAGTTCACCAAAATGTGTTTGTTTTGCTACCTAGTCATAACATTATACGGAGTTAAAATGGTATGCCACGTTGGGAAATGAATTAATTTAAGTGCAGCTAGGAACAGACGAGGATTTGTGAAGAAATCCATGGGAAATGTTTCGCTTTTAAATCGGGGAAAGTAAAAAAAAAGTCTCGCTAAACAACGAATGTATTAAAGAGAGCTACAGCTCGCCCTGTACACGGGTGACGCCACACAGTTCGCTGACCGCTGGCCACGGCATTTCGCCTTTAAGTGATTGAGTCAGCGAATTGTTTTGACGCGCGCGTCATTAATGATTACGCTGTGCATGCCAAGTTGAGTCCGACTGCTCAGGATGCAAGTAACTGTGAATGGGATCCAATTCCATTTGTCTGCCGCCCTCTGGCTATCTTTAATATGCTCCGTAGCTGTGTTTATCCAGGTTGGATATCCTCAGGGGATCAGCGCAGGAAGTCACATAATCCTGCGTGATGGGTTTGATCAGGTCTGCATATTAAACAGGTCTCGTATAGGCTTGCGTTTTAGTTACCGCAGCAATATGTTTACCTATAAGGAAGGACTGTACATAGCGTTCACAGGAAATAACAAACTCATAGAACCAAACATGTTGTTGAATTAAGACAAGTAGTTATGTTTCGAAACAGACCATTACTGACCGTAATAAAGCGATGTGATAATCTAAGAAAAAAGTTAATTGCCCAATTATATAAACCAGAATTAGCTGACATCTATGCAACACATGATCATCTTAAACATTTTGTATAATGCTCCAAACCATGCCTTGCCACGTATATCATGGGTTAGTGATTTTTGTTTAAAGCAAAACTGATCATTATTTGGCTTTAGATTGGCAACATTTTTTGTTTGTGAAACAGAAGGAACATTCTGGCGTGAATTTAGACAACGTGGATTTTTTTATGAGGCATCTCTGTGCCAGCAATCAGTGCTTCACCTGTTCGAAGCTTTGGTGATGATTTTCACTTAGAAAAAGTCATTACAAAGGTAGTTCATCACTTATTGACAAAATGTATGCATCTTTTGGAGATATTGACGTTCTTTCACGTCTTACATCTTTTACTATGTTAAATACTTGATATAACAAGTTATAGCCCCAAACTATATACAAGTATTGGTGTTACTTGGTCCTGAATCGGTCGAGTATTCTCATCTGATAATTGTGACGGGATAAATAAATTGTTACATCATAGCGTTTGTGTAGTTATAGCAGTAGCCCGTATAGGGGAAGCATGCGCACCAAGATGTCTTCATGTCGTAACCGAAGGGGAGCATAGAATGTCGACATACCCCCTTCCCTACCCCCGGTAAAGCTCTCTGAATGCGCGTTGGATTCATGCACTTTCTATTTTGAGCATTGTAATTCTTGTAATAAATGATCCACGTAAACGTGATTACCTTCTTTGAGAGAAACTTTAACATTCTGTTCAAACTAACCTCCAGATATGGTTTATGTAGGTTACGGCGCTCCCGGGGTAGATTCCTGGTTTCCATTTATTAGATCATTCGAGCAAGGTGCTCATAAACAACATGAAATCGCATCTGAGATCATAGAGACGTCTCTATTACAAAATTATGATCCGATCGCTTTGTTAGATTCCTGGAAAGGCTACTAGAGCATAGCAAGCTAAATGCAACCAAAGTCAGCCATTTTGAGGACATGTGGTTAACTGGGAATACCACATTGAGAACTGCTGAATATATTAACCAAGAATTCACCGTACTGGAAAGGTCCTTGCCCTAGCAAGTTCGGGAAAGAAATTGCATTCTCACGTGGCATGCGTGCAAGATAGATCACGTAGGCCTACCTTAACGAGAAGGATGGATGGAAAACGATAAGACCTGATCGTCTCATGTTTAAGATTCCAGCCAGGTCAATGCGCTTTCTTATAGCACTTTTTTTTTCTTATTAAAAACCTGACTCCTCAGTGTCAATCAGAAGACGGCATTTCGATTACATTCCGCCTCAGAAAGTGAGCGCCGTATACAGTTGTTGTTTTTCTCGGCGCACGTTTCACAAACATACTTTCAACAAGAGGGGGCGCTACTCCGTCGATGGAAAGGAGATTGATAAAGCTGCACAATCTTTATCAGTTCGTTGTTCTCCTTGTCTATTTTTACTGATCTCTTTCTATTTATCGAATCCTTATGCCCATTCTTTCTCGTTCTCTACATCCTTCTCTTTCTCCTCATCTCTTTCACCCGATATTGAAAAAACTCAATAATGTTTTTTATTAGTGGTAGGCATTCAACTCTTTTAAATCTGAAAGGTAATCAAGTTTGAAGAGTATCAGTTTGCCAGTATTTACTAAGGATTGAAAATAAGGCATAGGCAAAAGTATCCATCTCAGATGAAAACAATGCACACATAGAAAACACAACGTTATAAGTGGGGAGGGATTTTTTGCGACCTCGAAATAAAAAGTTGTATAAATATATAGTTATAAAGCTGGATGTGTGAACTTGGAATCAGTTTGTGATTGATTTATATTAACTTATGCAAATCATTAGGATTTGCTGTCATCACGTAAATTAATTGCATATCTGACACGAAACATCACTATATTAATGAGTTGATCAGATGGCCGCTGTCATCAGTGACATTAGGTGGTTAATTTTTTTTAAAGATATGATTATGCAGAAAAAATGTATCGAAAAATTTCAACTTCACTTTCCGTTGGAGAAGATGCTTTGCACGATGCATTTCAATTTAGTGTCTCCATCAAGTTATATAGCCTACAAACAGAACTTATTTGGTGTACTCGTGATTAGTTTGATTTACAAAATAAGATTTTGACTTGAAAAGGGATTCACTAACTAAATGAAATAACTACTCCTAGTTTCATCTTTCGCGATTTTCTTTGTGTAAACACAATTTTTTGGCACTTATCGTAATTGATGCACGAGTGTGGGAGGTAAAGGGGAAATAGATAGATTGAATAGAGAGAGAGAGAGAGAGAGAGAGAGAGAGAGAGAGAGAGAGAGAGGGTGGTGAGTGGGGATTAAAAGTGATATTAGTAGTAATGATGTAATATTTATCCCCGTTGTAAATCACGACATGAACCAAGAGTCATAGTGCATGTCTGCTGTCCATAGAAGCGGTATACCGCCATCTACGGTAGTTATGAACTTATATCATATGGAGCGTGTCGAAGACAGGGAGACAGTGAGGAGAAAGGGCATGACTGTATAGAGAGATAATCATATAAATGAAGAGAGAGATGGAGGAGGGAGAGAGGGAGAGAGGGAGAGGGGGAGAGAGATGTCAGAAAAGGAAGGGGAGGGCTTGTGAGGGCAGGGATAGGAAGATTATGTGCTGTAGAGGAAATAAACAAAGTGTCTGGAAATCAACAACCACAAAATCGTACCTCATACTATTCTCTGTTGCATAATTAATATACCGTATCGCCATTTTCTTTGGTTGTGTATACCAAGTAAAACATCTCTGCATCAATTAGATATTGGTTAAGTCAATAGTGGTTAAGCCAATTTACATGTCATTTCATGATGCCTCCTAACCATAACAAACGCCATGGAATAGTAATAATTAGCTAAAGGCGCCTTCCAAGTATGGAGATTCTACCAGTATATTTTATACAGCACTAGCAGCATCTTAACGCATCCAAAGGCGTCACAGAGATGATTGCGATATTTGCTAATTGAACAATTGGCGTATATGCAACCTTTGCACAGAGGTGAGACTTAGTTTTGATATCGCAATTGCGACTTCGCTGCTATCTACGGTAGATGTTAAATCCTCCGTACATTAAGGATTAGAGTGATCGGACGATCATTCTAATTTAGGGATTAGTGTAATCAGCTTTTTAATTTTGAGGGAAAAGGAAGGGAAGGGTGTGTGGCTTGTGTGTGTGTGTGGGGGGGGGGGGGAGGGAGGGAGGGGGAGGGGGCATCCAAATTATATATGCATATGTCCCGACAACCTTTAGTAACCACACACACACATATACCTGCAAAAATACATGCAAACACACCACCCACATATTATATAACATAAATACACACATATACACCAAATCCATGCATATATATAAAATTCAACACACCTTATAGTACATGTTCTCCCTACCTTACCCCACTCAGCCCTCCATCCCCCCCCCCACATGCTACCCCCCCCCCCCCCTTCTCCGGGGTCTTTGTAAACACATCTTTACAGATTGTTAGAGTCTCTGGTGCCACGACCAAACCCGCCTCAATCCCTCTTGGGGCGCTGCTAGACTTTGTTTGGAAAGGGCTCGCAGGAAATTGACGGCCTCGTCCCCTAAGTTTGATCGACTAAATTTGTTGACCATACGCAGTCACGGGGTATGCTGTGCGTGCGTGCACGCGAACGTGTGCGTTCGGGCGTACGTGCTCACGGAGGTGCGTGTCTGTGCGTACGTGCATATTCTGGGGTTTCAGGGATATGGATCTAAACAGCACACATGTCAAAGAACAAGAGTAAATTTGGAGGTTCACACGCATGGGTGCCATGTCAACAATGATGATCAAGATGTGACATATTATATTAAAATTTGCAATATTGTGTAGGCATTATTAGATGACTGTTGGCTGCAAACATTATACACCGCATTTAATATATATAAGGCCTTAAAAAACATCATGACATAGTAAGGTCATCATTTCCTTGCTAGTAATGAATTATAACTCCATGTTGAAGGACACCTTTCTTAGTATTAAATCAAATTCCCTTTATGTGCGATCATATCATATTTGCATGCCGAATATCTTTAAATGGTGTTAAAATAGATAACAGATCATAAAAGTTCCCCTGACATGAAAATATGTGTTGATTTATGTTGATGCATTATAATATTTTTGTTACAACATCACTCACTGTTCAATGGAAAGATGTGTCCTATATCTTGATTTTTTTTCTTTATTATATTTCTCAGCACTGATAAGTCCGGCTCCAAAATATCCTCCAACTACAGATTCCCCCTGTGACATCATCAAAGGTAGAAATTAGCAGGATAATAGAAATAATTTATGCACAAACTAAACGTTGCAATGACTACCTCCACCTGCCCACAAGACCATCCCATGTCTTCACACGGTACCATCTTACAACTTTTAATGAGGGAGAAATCGTTTCTGTATGTCAGAAATGTGCTAGCTATGCCAAGGAAAAAATAGATTTGCATTGTATAAACATGTGATACTATTATAAGCACTTAGTGATTTTGTTATATACATACTAAGCTGCATCAACATAAGTCAACATACATTTTCATGTCAGGGGACCTTTAAGGATGATACATGAATTGAATCATGATGCATTGAAGGTGGAATAAGTGAAAATACTTATTTCCAGACGGATGGGGGTATACATTGGTATATAGAGCGAGAAATGAAGGAAGAAGGAAGCCAGGGGAGAGAAAGGGAGGAAGGGGGGGGAAGGAAGAGAGAGAGAGAGAGAGAGAGAGAGAGAGAGAGAGAGAGAGAGAGAGGAGAGAGAGAGGGAGAGAGAGAGGGAGAGAGAGAGAGAGAGAGAGAGGGAGAGAGAGAGGGAGAGAGAGAGGGAGAGAGAGAGAGAGAGAGAGAGAGAGATAGGGTGTGTGTGTGTGTGTGGAGGGGGGGGGGGGGCTGGAGGGCAGGATGAGGCAGGACGAGCTGCAAATATACCACATTAAACTCACATTAAGTGGGTTAGTAGATCGCACACGCATGATCGCTCCACGTGCAGCTGCACGAGTATCATGCAAGGTGCCTCATATTCTCGCGTCACTACCCCAACCCTTAACCATTTCCTTGCCAGACGAAATACTTCTATGTATGATAAGTGTATATGCCTGCCACAACAATCCGTACACCACACATCAATGGTTAATACATGCCTCGTGTTGATTCGAACACTGTATTTTATTCTGCTCCGTGCCGATGTGTGGTTCTCCAGAAAATCGTGGGATTAAAAAGCAATGCCAACAAACATACCCGTTTTTAAAGATAGTCCGTCCTTTTTGCAAGCTTAAAATTTGAAATCGTCTATCACGATCGTAAATTGAAGAAAGTGTGATTCAAGACCATTTCTAAGAAAATAGCATGTTGAAGCTTTCTGTATATGTAAAAAAATTCAGCCTTTAAATTTCAAACCGACTTTTTTCGTACTACGAAAAAAGTATTAGTCTTTGTTACAGTATCTATGTGGTTATTATGCATGTGTGAAATACTAATTTTATTAGTAACTACCAAACTTTGGAGATGATTCCTTCCATAGAACAATTTTTGTTCATAATGCGTTTTTTAATTTAATAAACAGATTAATCAAGAAAGCAGATATTTCAACAAAAACTGCTAAGAGCCTGAGGTAGAGACTATTAATCAGACGTTGTTTACGTGCATTATTTGAATTTTACACTTCGTATCAGTTTCAAATTGTGAATATAGAGCTTGCTAACACTTCTCTATATGTTTTGCCAATGTTTCGATGGTTTTGTGGTGATCTGAAAAAGGGACTAGCTGTCTTTAAAGGTCCTCGTACTTTGCTCTCGTGTGTCTGATTTGCTTACGACTGTGCTGCTCAGCTACTGAAAAACATCTCGAACCGAGATGTCCTTGACGAAAGGCCAAGCTTCTTATGGTTTCATTCTTAAACATTAAAGGTTACCAGAGTGTCTAGAAACATGAAAACATGCTCATGCGCATCCATAATATGTCACCCTGTCATTGAATGTATTAATGGCAAAAACATGAAGGCAACAATCAGCTAATGATGGATTAAGCCTGGACTGTCAGCGGACGACTTCCTTTGATCCTTTCAGATCCATCGCCTTATTCAAGCTGAGAACATTCAGGTGTCTATACACGGACAACACACTATATGTTTAATCAGAGAATACCTTTATGGTAATGACAAAAGAAGAGTTATGCTCCGAAATATCCGTATGTGTGATATCAATGCTTCGCGAAATTGAAGCATTACTTATGCACGTGGAATGATTTTCAAATCTTAATGTATGGCATTGAAATATAAATGAACGGGAAAGCTTTAAGAATACATTTTTTTATGTTCAAACTCCAGTACTCACACTTTCCTTGTTCAACTCTTGGTGTGCCTGTGAATGTATTTACAGATAACACACTCAAATGCCATAGAACGCCGTTTCGTCTGGTACACTTGGGTGAATAACACCATACTATTTCAATTTGGCTTGATAGTTGATCCACTTAAATGGTTGAAGAATGGAAGGAGAAAACGATAAAGAGAATGATATAAATAAACGTATCAATAATAACTATCTTATCGTATTCAAAATTGTATTGGTTCAACATTTAAGTGTTAATTTAAGCATTAAAATCATAATAAGAGATGTGTGTGTGTTTGGGGAAGGGGGGGGGGGGTGGAGACCCGCATAAACAAAGGAAGGGGGAGGGGATTGCCCTCGTCACGCAATGTGTACTCTCCTACAGCTGATTTCACATTTAACGACAGCCAATCGTGCGAAATGGGTCAAAACAAAATGAAAGGTCACCCCCTCACGAACCCATGCACTGCTTGAACCGAATAGCTGACAACGGGATTTAATAATGTGCGGAAGACGAGGAGGAGGTCAATTGTACCGGCAAACTATCTGGTCATTGATCCGGGCAACGGACCGAGACGGGTGTTTAGCTAGCATCGTTTATCTATATTCAGCACTGACACGGCAGATGGGCGGGGTTGGACGTGGGCATACTGCCATCGATTTACTCCATTCTCCCTTATTATCCCGTAAATTGGTGGAGGACGGAGCGCGGATAGGTCAAAGGCTTAACACCGACCAAACATGCCGCTCAAAAACGGTAGGTAGTCGGTGGTACAGAATGGAGAAATGCTGACCCAATTCGGATTGCTAAAATACCAATTAAGTTGTTTGGGCAGCCCGGGACCGCGGTGTCTTTATGACGTAGTGGGTAGGAGTGGATGGAAGAGCGGGTCTCGAGTGTGAAAAGTTGGTCAAGTGGGACTCTCATCCCCCGAGGCTCTCTGTTACCCCCCCCCCCCCCAAGTGTGAACGCATTAACGCACACACGAATAAACCTATCGACACTGTAAGGCGTTGCCGCGTGCGCCTGTAGCCCAAGTGACTCGAAGGAGTTAAACAGCGGTACAAGCGTTATTCTTGCTCGCAATCAGAACGCGTCTTTCACATTGTGACGTAGAATTTAATGTCGGTCCCAGAATATGTAAATGTTAAATGTAAATGCACCTGATTTGCATGTTTGTAAACAACTGCCTTAACTGATATAAACACAAAGTCACATGGAGGCATTCACACGTTCGCTTCCTTTCTTGTACCCTAGTTTTGATACCGGTTTTTGTTTTACATTTTTTCTCAGCACTGCTAAGCCCTGCCGACAACAATTTCCTCCAGCTCAAGATTTCCATCGTGACATCATCAAAGGTAGAAAAGAGCAATACAATATACATAATTTATGCGCATACCTAGCTATTGCAATGACTTCCTCCACCTGCTCACAAGAGCATCACATGTCTTCACACAATACCATCTAACAACCTTTCATATGGGAATATTCGTTTGCTGTGTCACAAATTTGCCAGCTATGCCAAGGAAGAAGCAATAAGTTTGCATTGTATATCAAGCACGTGATGCTATTATAAGTAATTGCAGGTATTCATTGCAATGAATAGCTATGTGCATAACTTTGTATATTGTTCAGTTTATTTCTACATTCGATAATGTCACGATGAAAATCTTGTGCTGGAGGAAACGGGCCTTTGCATATGCAAGGACAACCCTGTGGAATTCTCTTCCACAGAGTTTCAAAACCCTGACGTCAGTGACCACCTTCAAGGGCAACCTAAAGACATACCTGTATAATGCAGTTCATACCTGTATTGTATTTTTTCTCTCTCTCTTTAATTTGCTCTGAAGCTCCTTGAGCATCTGATTAAGATGGAGAGTGCGCTATGTAACTTTTATGTATTATTGTGTATCATTATTGACCTGAGGTCGTTTTTACCAGCAAAATAATCTGCTCATAAGTATATTGCTATTACGAAATAGCTTATTGATAATTACATTCGTACTTGTTTAGATAGATGGTGTTATCAGGCGTCATTTATTTTTTTTATTTATTTATTCATATCTTCTTTATTCACAAGTAACGATTGCAGGGTAGCTCGAAATTGTATACAATTTTTTAAAGGACACCCTGCATTTGACAGAATAAAATCCGTTTTTAAAACAAAACATATTTGTAACCAAGTTTAATACATGCGGGTGCGCTCGTGGCTTAATACATTATTCATTAACCTTCTTGTTATCTGAGGACAAACAAGAGAGGTTACATATGACATTAACATTGCTCGTATATGATTTGGTTTAAGTCCCTCCCCCTCCCCAGCCCTTTCCCCCGAATCAATCCAAATATGCACATTAGAGGATCACTAACTGTGTGATTTTAAAACATGTAATATAGTCAAGGATGTTTAAGCACATGGAGTGCCAGCAGCCGTTTAATGAATTCAGATTCATTGCTTTCTGCTTCTAGTCACAAAAGAACGCTTTACAAAGATTTTCTCTTTGATCTCCCATGTTCTAATCCGCCGATTCTCTGGATGAATTTTACCTGGATTTGACGTATATGCAAAGTCGGATGCGCAGAAGAATTTGGGGGAATATCCTCACTCCATATAATTGCGCAGTTGTGACATGTAATACCTACGATGCATCTATAAAGATACAATCGAGGAATATTGCTACAATATGGCAAAAAGGCTCTAAATATGACATCAAGCTGCAGTACAAAAGTCTCAATTTCACAATATTCCGCATCATATTCCATTAAAAAAAATTGCATGAAACGTCACTTTCAGATATTTTCTTTTCAGACAAGTAACAGCTGCGCCCAAGCTTGTATTTTCATCTCAAAAAGTATCAAATTTTGTATTCACTTTCCTTATTAACTACATAACAAGCACTTAGTGACAAAATTTAAAGTTCAGCAGCGAAATCTGCAATGTATGCATGTATAGGAATGTGTATGACCTAAATAAAATCCAGATGAACGTGACGCAATCGCATATGCAACATATTGTTAAGAGCAGCTTCTAGTCATGAATATTAAGTGTTCAAAGGGATGTATGTCCATGTACTTGAACCTCCTTGAAATAGTTTTTAAAAAATGAAAACTGCTCAGCTCGCCTTCAATGAATCCCTATATTACGATGTTTTTTTGTGACACATCAATGCTAAAAAATAAGCTGAATGATTCACAATATTATGCTAATCATATATTGTAATACGTACCTGCAATTGCTCGCAAGTGCATCACATATATGTGTTCATTTTGTCTTTACTTATTTGAAAAAAAAAACACAAGAAAACAATTACATGTCGAATGAAGCTTAAGTTTGAACATCACAAATTCGAAGGATTCAGAACTCAACAATGTCCTTCGGGCATGACATCTATCAATCAACTAGCAACTGGTATTATAGTGTCATTGATGATTCATACGGTTATGTTGTGTTTTTTCACATAAGAATATCATGTTACATAACTTTTTAAGTAATGTGTTATACTATTTTGCCATATGCATTCGTACAAATGAACGGGACAAATAATAAATGATGTAAAGCAAACTTTGAATAATAATAATAATAATAATGGTTATTTATCTGCGCTATACACAAAAAGTATCACAGCGCTTACAATCAGATATAAAATATAAATATATACATTAAATTGCATCAACCATTGGAGTTCTCAACTGTGCCAGATGAGGCCTGGTGGCCTCTTGCTTGCTGCTTCGTTCACCAACAATTTAAGGGACAAGCCCGGTCAGCACATTATTCACAGAAGCTCTAGTATAGCACTTGAGGCCACCAGGCCCCAGATGGGTTAGCCAAGTCAAACCAAATAGTGATAGCAAAAATCATCAAAACAAATACACATTAAATAAATGAAAATATAAAACTAGATATTTGGAAAAAGATATGACTTGAGTTGTCGTTTGAAAGATGATATGGTCGGTGTTGTTCGGATGGAAGAGGGGAGTGTATTCCAAACTCTAGATCCAGCTATACTAAAACGTTTTTCGGCTATGGAGAGGTTTGTTCTCGGAATAACAAGTTTGGTGGTATCATTTAGGGAACGTAGATTACGAGCAGGTGTGTAATGAGCAATTGTGTTAACAAGATATGAAGGACCAGTACTGTTAATCAATTCATAAATGTACAGACAAAGTTTGAACTTGACACGTTGAGAAAAAGGGAGCCAATGGAGTTCCCTAATCAAAGGAGACGTATGTATTTTGCGACCAACTGAAAACACTAAACGTGCGGCACGATTCTGAACACTCTGAAGTTTTTTCTGATCTTTAACACAAAGAACTGAAAAGAGACTGTTACAATAGTCAAGTCGAGAAAGTACAAGTGCCCTAACTGCATGATGGCAAGTTTTTTCATTGATAAATCTTCTAATGCGCCACAGATTCTTTAGGTGGAAATTACAGGAAATTACTTTGACGGAATAGATTCCGAGTATATGCGAAACATCGTCATTAAAGATTCCACGAAAGCTTTAATTGGTTATCATATATTTGGCAAATGAATCTATGGCACTAATGTGATAAAGTCCACCTACCGGTTACATATTAGTACAAGAAAAACAATGAGACATTATTTACCTGCCAGGAAAATGAATCGAGCCACATATTTAATTAATGTGACTTTCAAGCCTGATCTGTTTTTTTCATTCACAGACACATCTCTGACTTGATCCGGGCTTGTATGGCCTCTCTCTTGCACACGCCACTAATGTCTCCCGGGTTGCTATGGCAGCCAACCACGAACAAGTTCTGAGGGAAGCAACTGTAACTTCTACTGCACCGATATTGTCCTCACTTTTGTAAGACGAAGAAGAAGAAGAAGAAGAAGACACTCATTGGCTTCCAGACGAATCAGCCACTTCAGTCGGCTCAAGATCCGCGAGCAGTTGTCTCGTCGATATTCTTTGATCTACTGAAGTTCATCCAGGTCCTCTTCATTCATTCGCTAGACTTCGAAAGCGGTCACTGCACTCTGTTGGTCTATCTTCAACCAGACTGCTCATCTCGCTCGGCCTTCGGCGTATGGTGATATCAATTAATCATCTGCAGTGACGGTGCGAGCATGCAGGACCCAGCTGCGGTGATGGAGCGGTTAAATCTCATGGTGGACTACCCCGACATGCAGGAGTATAACGCCAGCAACATGGACTCCCTCTACTCCATTTACTACTCCTCGTACTTCCTCTACAACAACAGCCACCCGAGCTCGGAGCGCTTCGACGAGATCATGACTGTGCTCTACATCACCTTACCCATCGCGCTCTCTGTGGTCGGTATCGTCGGCAACTCCACCGTCATCTACATCATCTTCAGGCACAGGGACATGCAGACCGTGACGAACTATTTCCTAGCCAATCTGGCCGCCACCGACGTCGCTATGCTGACGCTCTGTGCCATTCCGTCAGCCATAGCGGTCATCACCGAAATACCCGTCAGTGTTTGCAAGAGCATGAACTATATCATGTATGTAAGTAGAGATGATTAATCGATTCATTCGGTTTTCGTATTGACATTAGGGTAGGGTAATAAGCATAAAAATAGGGTGAACATTTTGTTTTCCCAAAACTACATGCTCTGCGTTATCATCAACACAATATCAACACCATGACCTCCAAAATCAACAACGACAGCAACATTTTCGATTGGCTTCTAAACAATTTCTTGAAATACAATGGTGGATACACCGCGCTCTAGTAGTTTATCATAAAAATTATGTTTGATGGGAATATCAGATAAACTATTAAAGTATATATACATATAGCACGTTAAATATGAAGAACAAAATTTTGCTTACGACTTGCTTCATTTTTTTTATGTTTTTTTTTCTTTAATTGCTCAATTGAGTTTAGCATTCCGAAAGCCGGACAACAGAATTCTTAAATGAAGAATTCTTCAACGACATTTGTGTTTCTGAGTTATGGTCTTCTCAAGCCGACCAAAGTCGAGAACAATGACAACAATATATCTTAAACAAAAACTGAAATAATAACAACAGAAACATTAATAATTATTAATAATAACAACCAAATATATTTTGCCAATTTCACTTACATTCCACTCATGCGAAATAGCTTAATGGCGGTTACAGCATTTTTTTTTCACCGAGAGGAACGGGAACTTTTGCAAAATTGTTTTTAAATGCGCAGATATATCTTTCAGGTTTGCTTACAAACCTCGGCAAAATAGACAATATATCAGTTGCCTCTACTAAATCAGGGCAAACTGAGTGAAATTATCAGTGGATACATTAGGAAGGCAGTTCTTTAAATAGAATAGAATAGAATAGAATGACTATTATAATGACACTGTCATTAGTCAAGCAAACATTGAACTGACGAGAAAGTGAGATAAACCCGGAACATTAGTAAACACGATTATTTTGTCCACACGCATTGGCATACCAAAAGTAAATGAGCACATTTAAACACACAAAAACACATTTATGTACACGCAAAAGCTCATTTATAATGAATTTGCTTTGTGTTTAGACGTAATACTCCTTCATATCGAACAAATTATAATCCATATCTTTCTTTCTTTCTCTCCTCCTTTTTCTCATCATTTCCTTTTCCTCTCCTACCTCTCTCTTATCACACTTTATTCTCCCTCTCTCTATCTCTCTTCTCTGCCATCCTCTCGTTCTCACAGGTCACTGTTCAAGCAACGTGCCTCACGCTGACAGCGATGACGATAGACCGGTATAACCTCATCGTCCACGCCGTCAAGTCTCGGAAAACAAGAACGATCAGGAAAACCGTCATCACAAATATTCTGATATGGGCAGGTATGTAAGGACAAATACCCTTCCTATTTTGTTCCTATTTTTGTTTTGTTTACCAAGCATAAATCACATTTTACCCACAAATATGAATCATAATGCAAGCCCTGCACGCCAAAGACAATATAACGTTGTGAATTCTATAGAACCGGTCCCATTGCATAATAATGAACATGTAGAAAGGCCGAGCAGGGCTGGAAGGAGGTCGGGGATCGAGTTCGAGGGTAGGGTGTAGAGGGTACAAAGTGTAAGTGTAAGGCGTAGGTGTAGGCGAAGGTGCAGGTGTAGGTGTAGGTGCAACGTGTAGGTGTTAGTGTAAGTGTAGTGTACGTGAAGGTGTAGGTGTAGGTGTAGGTGTAGGTGTAGGTGTATGTATACTTGCTTAAGGCGGCTTCAGCCAGGGTCTCACATGGGTCCTCCACACAACCCTGTCGCCCATCAAGGTCGCCAGCTCGCTGGTATGTACAGTATTTATAGGTGTAGGTGTAGTGTAGGTAGACGTGTAAGTAAAAGACCAATCAAAAGAATATAATTCTGAGGAAATGGCCATGAATATCTTCTGAAAATAGATGTTTGCTAAAAAATAGTGTTTGTTTGAACAAATAATTGCACGTTTGCAGCCATGCAATTTTCCCGCCACACCTAAACATCGAACAGAGAGATTTGAATCTCCTTTATCAAGAATAGAACAGTATGACATCTGCATTACGTCGGTGACGTTTACGCTTGTCGTAAAATACAATTTCAGACTTGACACAACACACTCTGTTCAAAATATCAAATTTGAGGAACTCCCACCATTTTAGGAAAAGCTTCCTGTTGTTCACATTCCTACCCCTCTTACTTCCTTATTAGGCGAAACTTTACCTCCTCCCCTCTTTCTCTCTCTCTCTCTTTCTCCGCTCAATTAAAATTTGTCTGATATTGATTAAAGCAAGACCATACACGCGTTAATTTGATGCACAAGCTAGATCTCTTTAACAGGTCATAATATCTCTCAGTATCTCTCTCCCTCTTTCACGCCTCCCTGTCTCTGTCTGTAGGTCTCTTTAGGCGTGTACCTCTCTCTCATCCCCGCTCTCTCTCTCTACAACACTTATTTCCTCTCGCACACCCTTCTAGATGAGGATTCAAGCAGATATTTCTTTTAATTTCTCTTTAATCCGCTGTCAGAAAGCGTGTAAAATGTCTCCTTGACCGTTTCGTGCAGGAAGTGTCAGGATGTAGTACAGATGATTAACATACCTAAGCCATAATCCAACGGGAGTGATTGGCCGCTCCTGAAAGCGACATGTAGTTTGAATACAATGTTTACAAACTACGACAGAACAAGAAAATTGCTACACGTGGCAATGTTTAAATGTCATTGCGGTCTAAAGCTTACAGGGGAAACCATACTATTGGTTTATTAGTAAGCAACAACGGCTAACCACTATTCCGTGATGTACCGTTGCCCGAAAACCGTCTTCAAATGTGAATCAAAACGTGATGTGATTTACAACATGCACCAACAATTGCTAATGCCGCTTTTATATTTATCTCCCACCCTTTTAACCAAAAGGTTCATTCATCATTCAAGTGCCCATAGCAACGTCATCCACCGTTTTGGACAACGGGGCGTGCCGCACGAAGTTCGCTACGCAGCGGGGATCGAACGCGGTGCACATATTCAACACGTTAAGCATGTATGTACTGCCCCTCACCGTCATCCTCGTCTGCTACGTCAACATCCTCGTCCAGGTCTGGCGCAAGGCCACCCAAGGCACGGAGAGTGCGCAGGCGCAGGAGCGCTCCATTCGACGCAAGCGAAAAATCACACGCATGGTGTTCATTATCGTCCTCCTCTTCGCCATCTGCTGGCTGCCGAGTCACGTGTTCCGGCTGTGGAAGGAGTTCAACGAGCACAGCATGTACTACACCTTGGGCACGTACCGCGACGTCGCTAGCCTGCTCGCGCTCTGCCTCATGTACGCCAACTCGTGCGTCAACCCATTTGTCTACGCATTTACGACCACGAGCTTTAAGAAGCATTTTAAGAAGCTGTTTGCATCGTGCTGCCAATCGGCGCAGAGTGTGATGGGGTCCGTTAGCACATTCAAGCTATCCAAATTCACCAGGGATGACGAGTCGATCTGACAAATAACAACACACGCGCAAAACGACAGATAACATCTAACTTACTCCCAAGGTGTGTCGGAGACACTCTATTTTGAACGCGTGTACTGGAAATAGACCTGAAATCGCGATCCATTATCTCACTTCAACGACAATCAAACGTTGTATTCATGTGCACAGTGTATAGTGCGACATATCTCTCCTGCACATGGAGGGGAGGACTATTGTTATTGTGTCACGTCATTTTGATAATCAATCTGCCTTATCTTGTCATTCATAATGTCAATGTTATCATCCAACACCACATATAGAGAGACTATTGATCATATGATGATTTCCTTGTTCATTCGAGTAAAATTACTGCAAACCATGTTGAAGCTTCGTCACACGCCACCATCCACATAAAATATATATCGGACTACAATATTTCCTGTCAGTCATCATCACAAGTTCTGTTCACGATTGCCATTTTAAATTTGGGGATAATGGGCCAAAGCGAAATATTAAATATTTAGAGATAACTAGTTGCGATTCCCAGTTCTGAATAGGGAATAAAATATGCGCTCGAACATAAGGTATCAATTCACTCTAATGCTTAATAGTTATGGTATTGGATGGGGAACAATTTGCGACGCATCGCCGTGGATTTGCTATCAAATTTGTTAGACAACACTTTTATTTAAGTGAAGATCTCTAAACTTGTACGATTTTCCTGCAGCTGACCATTGACGTTTTCACTGCTGTAATTACGTGAGGTGTACAATGTGTGTGCATTTGTTTGTTTGTGTGTGAGCGCGAGCGTGTGTGTATGTGCGTTTGTCCGTTGGGGGTTTGGGGTTGGTAGTATATGTTGGCCGCAAAACTCGTAACAGCAAGAATGTAGGAGGCGTAGCTACGCTTCATACAGCCTTAAAGTAACAGACGCATCACCGGTACCTGTTCTGAGACATTAAACGATTATTAAGCCACATTATACTATATTGCGCCCCCCACCCATACACACAATGCTACACATACACACGCACGTACACGCATATACACGTATGTAGACATAAAAATAAACACATAAACGAGCACACACATATTCATCCATCCATCAGTCTGTATAGAAACTTTAGTGTGTATCACGCTAATGTTATACAAACATGTCATATGTTCACCCTTTTTATAGGTCACACACAAATGCGTACATAAATGACGACGAGAACTTGATATGAATCGATGTGACATAATCGTTTTGTTTGCGCATCGCGAACAAATGCATTGTGATGTTAAATGTATTTTCTTAAGACATATTGTTAATTAAATTTGACGCTTGAACGTCTGTGATTACGTATCTCACGCGTTTTCACGTGTGTATTTTGATGTCTGTGTTGTGTATTGTTGAAACTGAAAGGTCAGTTTGATGAGAGGGAAAGAAAGAGAGAGAGAGAGAGAGAGACAGACAGACAGACAGACAACGGGAGAGTAATAGAAGGAGGGAAAGGGGGGAAAGAGAGAGAGAGAAAGAGAAAGAGATAATGAGAGAAGAGGTTGGAGAGTGGACTAGCAGGAGAGAGATTAGAATAAAGAGGGAGATAGAGAGAGAGAGAGAGAGAGAGAGAGAGAGAGAGAGAGAGAAAAGGGAGAGAGGGGGGAGGGAGAAGGAAAGAGAGAGAGAGAGAGAGAAGATAGAGAGAAAGAGAGGGAAAGGGAGGAAAGAGGAAAAAAGGGAGAGAGAGAGAGAGGGGGGGGGGGGGACAGGGAGGAAAGAGGAAAAGAGGGAGAGAGATAGAGAGAGAGAGAGATGGGGGGGGGGGGGAGGAACGGGTTGATAGCTGAAAGGGAGGGGTATTACTGCTTTCTGCTCTCCTCATCCTCGTGGGTCGTAGGGAGACTGCTTGATGGAACACCGCATCAAGGTTTTCATTCATCACGGTTGTGAGCAAGCCCCTGTTCTGCGTAAAGGTTCTTTCGGTCCATTCTGAGATGTCGCAAGTCCATCTTTCTGAGGGGAGGGGGGTAGAGAGAGAGGGAGAGAGAGAGAGGGAGGGAGAGAGAGAGAGATAGAGAGAGAGAGAGAGAGAGAGAGGGAGAGAGAATGAGATGAAATCAATGACGCACATCGATGTTAAGAAGGTACACAAAGAATCATAGTATCTTTACAGATGAGGACGTGGAAGGTAAGGAGGGGAGAGGTCTAGAAAAAAACTTTTATCCAAAATATTACCAAACGGATTCTTATGTATACATTCCCTTTCATACTTTAATTATCAATCAGTATTAATCATCATAGCTGATCATGATCAATCATGATTTATAAAGAAAAAAATAAGTAGAATTCATCCGTTATGGTGATTCATACGGGTGAATGCATATCTAAAATAGAACTTGTTTTTGAGAGTTTGTCGGGGGATAAAGTGTTGAGGCAAGAGCTGATGAATAATGATTACCATACCGTGTCATGGTAGGGGAGTTAACCGGATATTGCCACTTTGCTTATAGGTTTTCAATTGTTGAAACTTACCATTAATGGTAACTACCATAGCAGCAGGTACAATGATGAGAGCTCATTGGCTGTTGCCACGGAAGTTACCATTGATAATAAGTATCAAACGGAGGCGTTCTCTTGCTGAATACTTTGAAGTTGAGCAAAGAGAAACAAGGTGTTGGAGAAAGGAAGGAGCCAGGTCGGGTTTTAATGTGTAGACATGGACAAGAACTTAAAAAAAAAATCGCTTGCGAATTGGAAGTCAGCTGAGAGATTTGATGGCCTGCGTGATCCTCCCCCCCCCCCTCCCCACCTTTAAGTAAGCAAGTAAACTGTTGTAATGGTCAAAATGTGATCAGAATGAAGCATTAACTAATAGTTCAGCGGCGGTCGAGATATTTCCTGATATTTCCCATTAAGCAGATCGGCAGATGTTTTTGATGTGTTGATTGAGTCTCAGGTTTTTATCTACTGAAACTGGAAAATTGCGAACTCTCTCTGAACCACAAATGCTTCCTGATTCCAGGTCAAGGCTGTGTAGACTGCTAGAAATCCTACGTTTGTGAAGAAACGTGAAATGTCTGTTTTCAATAGTTCGCTAAGCTGAAGTTTGTTTGTAATGGACCACTTCTCGACATCATCAGTGCAGGCGCCAAGTATGTACAGTGCAACTCCTTAGTTGGTTTCAGCATTTTGTTTATTTCAGTATCATCAGCACAGGCAGCATGTTGGATTCCGGTGTGAGAGCATGTCATTCTTACAAGAGACCAGTGAATGAGATGGACATCAACGGACTGACAACGAATCCCTACAGGACTTCATTGGACCGTAACATTTCTTTTCGGCTTGAGCATGCGCAGTTCCACTTTCCTCTTGGTTGTCCCGACAGGAATTGAAATAGCGACTGGTCCATACTAGGAAGAAAGACATGTGTGTTTGCTACGCATCGTCGTCCTATAAGATGGACACAATCATCAAGATCAAATCGGTATGTGCATGCACGGTCGATGAAAATGTGCGTCCTGATGGGTCTTCCGTCCCAATTCAAAAGCTCGCCAATATCGCACCGCCCAGCGGCTTCCTGTTCATGTTGTTTCAAAACAGCCAATGCAAAATGTTCGGTTGCTTCGACTGTGGCTGCGACTGTGACTGTGACTGTGACGTGGGATCTGTCTCTCCTATTGTAACATGCAAGTGGACGTCACGCAATTGCGTCGTCTTAACCAATCCTGAGCCAGATAACATGTTGCTCTATGCGATTTGTGTGTATTGATGGTGTTATAATCCACCAATGGCACGTTAAGGGTTGACTAGAACAAATCACAGTCACAGTCACAGTCATGACGATCTAAAGGTCTCTCCTGAGACCGAGGCAGCCATGAAAGATGAAGCCGGTATACGCGTGAACGGTGGCTTAAAATCTCTGTCCTGATGAGTCTTTAATCTCAAATGGAAGGCTTGCTAATATCAGCACTAAGTCGATTGGTATTCATGATGTTTCGAAACGGGCACATGGAAATGGATACGTCGATGCCAATTCACTGCCAAAACACATGCCAAAACACCAATACACATAATTATGCGTGAGGCAGCAGTCTCCGTTGCCGAACAGGTGAATGAACTCGTCAATTTCTCATTCTCAATATCAATATAAACCACATCAATGAATCTCATTTATGATAATTCATATGGACATGTCGATGCCAATGCGATACACATGAACGCAGACATGCGTGAGGCAGCATTAGACGTGCGGAACAGGTGAATGAACTCGACCATTTTGTTTTTTAATATAAAATATATACTACACCAATGCATTTACGGGAAAGGATTCAAATCCAGTTTAGAGCCAAAAGTATTTACTCTTCGAGATTTACGATGTCATTTAGTGCATTAGCGGGTACATTACCAGCATGAAAAATGTGTGTATTTGGTCGGGTCATTTCACAATTGTAATGGTAATGGGATATGCTAATAATCTTATGTCGCAATTACTCTTGTTGCTTTCCACCATCAGGCGAGAAACCTATAAAGTAAACGCATTAAGGAAAATCGATTTTGAATGCGCACTATGAAGCAAGGGCAATTTCATCTTCATTTAAGCAATACTGCAGACAACGTTGATATACCTGTGCAGTGAAGATTATTCAAGCAATTTAACACTGTAGACTAAGAACTGTGTAAAAGCTGAATCAATGCATTCATACAGCTGTGCCATACATTAAAACCACAATGGAATATGTCACATGGTTTAACTATTTGGTGTCATGAGAAGCGCTGAGATCAACATTGCTTTTCAAGATATACAATGTGCGGTTATCGGTATTTGTTATAAATTTTGTTATTTCTGTCTTCGTTAACAGCGTAGTCCATTCAGGTTTTAAAGTTGATATTCATTGATTTTAAATACGGTCGAATTTGATATCATTGTAAAGTTTATAACTTGATGATTATTATAACGCTAATCCCAAACTTTAAAACAAACCAGGAGCGCAGAAATATCCAAACAAAAACTACTCAAATTCCCTCTCGAAATCTGCCCAATTTACGTCCCGGAAAATAGGCAGCAATGCATGACGTAACTGAATGTCCGTGATTTCATTTGACAATCGGTCTCGTGCAGCTTTCGTGTACGTACTGAACAGCAAATTACGTTTCGCGAAATGAACTATTTTTTAGACTTCAACGATGGATGAGACCGATGAGTTGGACCTCGATTTAGATTTTGAAATCGACAATTTTGAAGAAGAACTTGAAGACGAGAGTATTAGCTCTAGTAGTGGACCAGATAGTGGAATCGATGAAGGTGAAGTGGGAGATTTTGATGATGAATCAAACGCTCCTCAGGCTCAAGCTGCGAGTACGAATGGTGTTGTTACGGACGCTGTAGAGATTGCTTACCGGCATGAACCAGAACCTGAACTTCAAGAAGATGTCGATCTCGATCTACAAATGGAAAACTACGGGGATGCTAGGCCAAGGGGCAACCAGGATCATGCCAGGCTTGATCCAAACAGCACCGAAAATTGGTATGTAGTTGAAATGATTTAGACTAGAGGGTATTTATTTTTTCCAAAACTTAGTGCGCGAGTTTTCAATAACCGTGGGCCCGATCCGTGCAGTAGCTCAGCGTAGCCGTAGCAGTAGCGCTGAAGTCGAGCTAGCTACCGGTCGGCCGGGACGAAACAGAAAAAAGAACAGGACTCGATTGTTCTGTCAACAATCCTGATGAAATTGTAAAAGATTAAAACTGCGATGCAGACATGTACATGTACATGTACTATGATACCGTTCATGTTGACAAACCAATTTATATTTCGCGCAATAAGAGACCACAAGTATAATACACAATATGTACATACATGCAAAAGATGTTGTCAGTTGATTGTCTTTCCCTTTTAGTACTTCAGACTAAACATAAAATGTTGATGTGCAGTTACGTGGAGACACAATTTACTTGCATTCGCGAGCATGCATTGTAATCATGGAATGTGAATGCACCAGTAAGGCGATACCGTACGATATGCAGTCGCGATATGCATGGGCTATAATGACGTACGCGCGCGTGCATAATCGTACTGCAGTATGTATGACGTTGAACGTCAACAACATCTTTCGAGAAAAATATAAATGTGTCTATAGAGTGTTTGATATCTAGATTGTATTATCTCAAGTCTTCTATCAACATTATTTGAGATATCTGTAAGCCTTAATTGAAAGGTCGTTAGATGGCATAACCTCTACAAAACGTACAAGTGCAAGAAAACTAACTTTTCCGAACGACAGCTCGTATTAAATTCAGTAGACTCGGCTTCGTATTTCAATGTAAAACCTCCCGAAAAAGGTCAGAATATTTTCATTTTTCTTACTTTATTATTGCTGAGATTATTTTTCTTAGATTTGTGCAAGACTTACTCAAATGTTACTAACAAGAAAAATCTAAAAGACAGTGAAATATAGCCTTAGATGGTATATTTAGTCAGGACGATATACTAGAGCTATACGTATAAAACACGTAATGTAGCGGCTGGAGATGGCTTACGTGCCCATTCACCTTACGTCATCAAAAATCGCTCTTTTCGCGGACGGCAAACGGCAGGGTTCGTAGCATTATGAGATGCGTTACAAAAACTGTTTTTATTTCTTTTATGTTATTTTATAAGCAAAATAATGAATAAATTTGACTTCTACACACTTTCAGCTTTCCATTGATATATGGATCGCTATATTTTTGGATTTTCTATGAATATCAACTTTAAGTACTTTCCTGGGGAGCCCTGAAAATGTATATTAAAACAAAATACATAAAAAACATTAGAAAAATACAATAAAACAACAAATATTGATTCAATCACATACATTGAAATTTTAAACATGAAATATACACCTTGGCACAACGATCCAAAGAAATAGTGCTTTCACAAATTGCTTGATTTTTTAAAAGTAAGGCTTAATTGCAACACATTTGCAAAGTTATCTATCAATTGGCATATCATTGATTAAATTATTTTTTGTTATGTATCACAACATATAAGAAAGTCTGGTTTTGTTTATCATTTAGGAAAAACAAATCGCCTGATTTTCATATTCATTCGAAATTCCAAAACCATTAAAAAAAATATTTCTATTTCAAATTTGCAGATATTAGCTGTGTTAGGTTGCTTTCCTAATGCGAGTCACTTACTTTGACAAGCCGGATATCAAATTAGTCAGTACATCCCACGCATCATGTAATTTATACAAAAACGTCTGTGTGCCGGTGTCGTCTTGCAGTAAGTCCGCATAAGTCTTAATGGGACGTCCCTGGGTTCTTCTTCCCTGGGTCATGTGGGTAGGCTGCCATGTGACAAATTTGGATACTGTTCTACCTTTGGCCCTCTTACAATGCCCTGCAAATGTTGGTCTTCGGGAAGCGATTTTGGAGGTGATGTGAGGTATGTCACCGCGTAGTTCTATGCTTGTCATATGTTGTTTCCAACTTACATTTAGAGCTGAGCGTAAAATTCTGGTGTAGCACCCATCTAAGGCTTCTTGATTTCCTTTGGTATGGTCCAGGTCTCTCAACCATCGAGCAGCACACATTTAACTGTTGCTTCGAGAAGCTTAAAGGGTTACTAAATTAGAAAAACAAGTTCCCACTAATCTAGGTAAAATAATCCACTAAAAACAAAATTCACTTTCGCTTGTCGCAATAAAGTCTCATTTTGACGGAAATTTGAAAAAAAAAACGCACGCCTCCAGTGACGTCAGAGAAGTCAAAATTCCATAAATGCAAACGGCGTGAATAAAATGTTTTTTATTCACGCTGTTCAAACAATACGTTGCCAATGGCAACCCCAAAGCCTGTCCGAGGTTTGTCCGAGTAGCAACAACTAATAGATTCAAAGGGCATTCCACCCATTGAAGATACAGATGAATACAATAACGCGTTACTACGCAGTTAGGGGAAAAGTTGTAAATACATTACGAAAATGGTCTATTGTTGACTTTTTTGGCATTTTGACTACTCTGACCTCACGAATGTGAAATTCGTTTTTTTAAAAAATAATTTTACATAGATTAGTAAGAACTTATTTTTCTAATTTAGTAACCCTTTAATTTCTTGCTCAGAACTTTTGAACCATGACCCTAGATATTTGAAACATGAACTTCCTCCAGTGAGTTTATGTAATCGACGATATCTTTCCGTGACCACGAGACATTTGTACTTGACTTAAATGTTCCTCTTCAGACAAGGGATGAACATAAACAAGAGCTGCTACAAAAAAGCTTTATAATGCTACGCAATAAAAATACTCAAAAAGATCAATTATCAAAGAGTGTTATTAAAGAGTGAGTGGATGCACAAATCAGTCCCACACACAATTGGAAATCTCCCACATCGAATGTCCGTTTGCATCAAGGCATATTTTTTTGAGCAATCAACTGTTACAGTATCAAGTGGCGCGTATTATTCGTCGTGATCAGGAAATAATCAAATGGGCGTTTGCATAAACGGATAATTGTGTAGACATGAATGTATTTTATTACGATTTTAATCAAGACATTCTCCCGGCTGGAGGGCAAGGCCTTTCGTTCGGGCATCAGGTAACAAAGAACCATTGATTAAATGCTTGACTTGATAGGTACGCAAGAACTGGGAATTTGTCGCGAATAGAGAAATGAAACTAGGAGCTATGTGCATGAACACAGTGGGGAACATTTGTCATTATGTTGCTTGCTTGTGGTTAAAATTAAAGGATATCTATGTGTCATCATCATATTTTTTTAAACCCTGCCGCGTGAAACTGGGTTCCCGCCTCCTAGAAATGTACTAGTCCTGTCATCTTGCATTCCTTTATGCAGGTTATATAAAGCATTACTTGTTTATCCTTGTGTCTTATACTTACAAGCATGCAGAAACATATGCAGCACATTGTGGCATATTCATCTCCCGAAAAGAAGTGTTACCATGGCATTTACCCTTTCTCTGTGCATCAGAATGGTATATTGCCTATGAATGTGATGCTTCAGAAGGTGAGAGTAAGATAAATTCTTTACATGTTGTGATTAGAATCACGAATGAGTATAGGTGGCACAACCTTTCCTGGCAATGATAAAGGGAGATGAGGAAAGAAGTTGATTTGTCATAAAGTTTGAAAGAGTCTACACCGGAATTGGGAGTTCGTGTCGTTATAATGTCCACAATCAATTCGTCAAATAATAGACGCGTCTCAAAATTGTACAAAATGTTACCGAGAAGGTTTTAAGGATTTTAGGTAATTAACAAAAAAAAATAGATATGTTACTTTACTAGATGATAGTCACAAGTGATCACAGTCAATGGTATGAAGTAAAATGCCCTCAGACAGCAGCTTTGATATTTTCTCTTGTCTCTCTATATTGATAAGCTGCCGGAGTGATAGCCCTTGTTTTGCTCAGCTTTCGATAGATCATCAGACTCTCAGGGTCTTGATTATAGATGAAATAACTATATCCTTTTCCGGTAGCTATTAACCTACCTTGTAAGCAATCTAAATACTGTACATCAATCTAAGCGTAATCGTAACAGTGCATAATTACATTTAGTTTAAGTCATTTGGTACATAGGAAAACATATAATACGACATTCACTTGGTTGCTTCAAATCAGTCTGGACCCTAAAAAAGCTATGAACCCATTCCCAAGTCACTGATAAGTTCCTAAGCTTGAGGGTAGATTTTTAACTGGACTGTTCTTCTACAAGGGTTTAAAACAACATTTTTAAAAAGGAATTTGTTGATGAAATGTCAGCAAACCACCTCCTGAAAATTATATCATTTGATTGTAAGATGTGTGAAATGTCAACAATTGTTTTTAAACACTTATTATACACCACGGTGTTAACACAACTTGCAGAATAGACCTGCAAAGGGGATACACTAAGCATCCAATAAACCGGAAACTAGCCACTTCAAAGACACTCCAAATCCTTCCATTATGGAAGTCAATTTGAATTTCGCGTATAGAAATCAACTCATGAAATAATTGCTTAAGATTAGGTTTTAAACTGAGGGATACACCGACATGTATTTGATTATGATTTCTAATCGCGGCTTACAATCCTATCGATTATTTCAGTATCGTGCATATTCAAGACTGATTTACATGCGCATAGTGATAAAGAAGCATCAATGTTGAGGGTAGTTTTTAAAACAACATTATATCGTTAATAATTCACTAACACAATGTTGAAATATTTACTGGTATATTTAATCTGCCGTATGTTTCAAATTGCGCATATGAACAATGATTGAAAGTTAAGGAAAACACCTGCTACTCGATCACAACAAGGAAACAGTGACAAATCACTTAAATTGATTGAATTGTATGAATAGCATTTCGTGTGTACATAATCTGGATAAAAAAATATTCATTTTGCTTTCAAAAATTCAATGTAATATGATATGATATGTGACTGGTGGCCATGCGATATGTGAATTGTGGCCATGCAATATGTATCAAGTGGTCATGCAATATTTTTCTGTGTCTGGTTTTAACTACTTGTTCCATGCAAAATGCGTCGTATACGAGTTGTCATATTCTGTACGTTGTTACCCTTCATATCACCAAGTCTTGAAAACGAAATTAAATGTGACACATGGACATGCCAAAAGTAATGACAGAGTTAATTCATATGGTGCCTGACATCATGCTTTAAAGAAGGGCACTTTATCCCGAGAGAGAGAGAGCAACATTGTCAAAATTATAAATACAGCGAACTTGCGACTGTAATAACGACATTTATTTGAAATGCCTTGATCACACAGGCAATCGAAATCTTTCCCTCCCAAAAAGCACACGCTCTTCATGCATACACACACACATACACACACCAAAAAGTTTTGCACTCGTCTCACTTGCTTATTTGCTCCGGTGGTGTGGATGTACTCTGCTTGGCGATGTCATTGTATGCGCTGCGAGGCCCGTGATACGGATGCACCTCCATTTCATCCACACACGTGACCTAACTCAGCGAGTGCCGAGCATTGAGTGATTGAGCAAGTGCACGTCTCTTGTGCGTAGCGAGCACGCCAGCCAGTCAGCCAGCCAGCCAGCGAGCTAGCCGACCACCCAAGTCAGCTGTGATCGCACAGACAGGCAGAAGCCAGCAAACAGCTAGTCATGGCGGAGGTAACTACCTACATCACCACGCTCGGCTTCGACGATGTCTCGGCGTCGGCTTCGCTCGAGGAAGCCTTCGACGGCGACACCGACGCGCAGGCGACGATCATCCCGAGTATGAGCCCGAGTCTGATGCAGTTCCATCGCGTCGGCCAGTATCTCGTTCCTCTCATCATGGCCATCATCACCATAATCGGAATATCCGGGAACTCCATCGTCCTCTATATCATCATCCGACATCGCGAAATGCAGAATATCACTAATTTTTTTATCGCTAATCTCGCAGTGACCGACATCGCTTTGCTGACCATGTGCACCATCCCAACTGCCGCTAACATCGCCGGGATTTTACCTATCAGTGATGCCATGTGCAAGGGAGCTAGCTACATGCAGTTTGTAAGTTTGTCATTATTTTTAAAATAAATCTATCTTTGATTTACCTTCGTTTACATACTATGTACTTCCCAATTCATGTACTGTTGAATCCACTTGCCCATATTATTCGTGCTGAAACAACATTACCCGTTTCAAATATTGCCAATCCATTGCAATTTGTGCATAAAAATAAACTGATGTCTGCGTCATTGTGCTTTTAATAATTTGACACGTGAAATGAGGCAATCAGCAATGAATTGTCTCCAGAGCCCTAAGAATATAACCCTGACGGAGCAGCCAGCTTAAATAATGATGATAACTTATGTGGCTTGATTGCAACCATATTAGGAATAATTATATAAATTACACGGGTTGCAATATAAATGTCAAACCACCACTTCTATCTATTGAAAGGAGTTGCCAATGTAGATTTTCAGTCAATGGTATATTCACAAACGATCCACATGAGTTATGATCAATCAGTCCTTTGCTATGTCTATGTGATCCAGCTGTATAGTATTGCAACTCTTTGTGATGCTTTTGATACGGGCATTTGATTAAGTGAACATTACGTAAGATATTTTCCTAAAATAAACACGTTTGATTTATGCTCTGTAGGCGGCTTTGGCGGTTTCCTCGTTATCAGCATACATGATGTTCAACAATAGAAATCATGTGATTTGGCATTCGTACATTCCATATCAGACAGAAAGATTAATGATTACGTGGTCACAACCTGCCGTATGTGTTTTTACAAGTGCCTATTCGAAGTTTGCGTCAGGCTGCCGGAAATCCTGCGATTTCTTGCGTTCGACGTGGCTGTAGCAAGAACCACTCCTTAAAATAGATGAATGTTTGTAGCATATCCATAAAAAAAACATGGCCCCGTCTGCAAAATAACAAAACAAATCAAACTTATTGGACTTGTCAATTAACCTGATGCGTCCTCCTGTGTGCTCCTGCATATCCGAAAACAACGCGCATCTCATTGAGTTTGACGCAAGGATTTTCAGCGCAATGCGATGCAGACCAGACGCATAGAGGTGCACAACAAGTTGTGACCATAGCAGTTGGGAGCCGACATTTACCCCAACGCTTTAACCGGTAACTCACCACAAGTACAGGAAGTAAACATAACCGTAGTATTTGATAGCTAGGTGGAACTTACCATTGATAACTTTTCCTTGCGCCATGACTTACATTAATATTTAATGTCGAGATTTTAAAAGCCAGTGAAACTAATTAGTTGCAGGTAAAGATCCACGACTGGCCACCTTCCATGTGAATAGCACGGCTTTTGTTTAAATTTCAATAATAATGATAATACAGCACCAAAAAAGTGTCCAAAATGGCCTTCGAATAAAATTTAGAGAAGAGTATTCTTCTTCATTGTTGTGTATTTTGTATTTAGATCGCAACCTCTTGAATTACTCGTATATATACACACACAAAATGATTGTAAGGACAGCGAAAAAGAGTAGCAATTATGAGAACTCCTCAACATCGTTCCTTTTAAAGAACGCACGATGGGTGAAAAACTCTCTCCGCCGTGTATCTGTTTTCCAGTGTTTCATCATTTTCCATCGGATACATCATTATGTCATAATGGGCGCATCACCATGATCACTTAGTCACTTGTCGATTCAATCTACAAGTCCACGAATGATAAACAACTATGTGATTACATTATTAGCAATAATGATATCACAACTTAAAGAACCATACCTTAATGAACTTTGTCCAATCTCTTCGGGAATCATCAGAATATGTTATGGTGTTTGTACGTCATGTATATGGGGGTAGGGCGAGTGAGGAAGGGGGGGGGGGTGGGGAGGGTGGAATGGGTGACGTAGGATAGACGACTTGCACATCTGTCCGTGCGTGAAACCGAGTAGACGCTGTTTGCAGTGTCGTTCCTAACCCCCAACGAAATAAAGCGCCAGTATATTGTTTGCAGGAAAGTGTCATTTCCCCGCCCCCCCCCCCCCCCGACCCATTCCTCATCATGCGCATGTCTTTAAGCACGGGACTGTGAGTGCGTGTTTTGACGGACATCCTTAAAAGTGCAAATTTGCTCGCAGAAAAGTCAATACCCACCTGACTTTTTGTTTGAATCGATATTCGTCGAGGAAAGAAAATGTTTCCACGTCGCATTTTTGAAGAAGCGATCATGCGACCACTTGGAGTCTCCATTTCACCAACAGGATTGATTTATTGTATTGGTGAACTCCCCTGATTTCTATGTTTCACCTACACCAGGATTCTTTTCGCCCGTGACACGTAGCGTCAGATGTATCGCACCATCGCTACATAGCGCTATGTAATAATATCATTAGGTTATATTCATTTTGTGAATCGCGTGTGGAGAATTGATGAGACTCACCAGCTGAAATCCCATTAAAAGTGATTGGATTACAAAGATTTTACTCTTTATTTCGCGACGTACACTCCTGATTCTGTGAAGATAACCCTGACCCTCATCAAAATAATCCAAAAAATCGCGTAACATGCATCTGCGAGCGACAAATGAAAAGAAACATTAAAGCAAGGGATATTAGTAGAGCAGGTGACTGGACTTGAAATCATTGGAAAGCCATACCTCACCCACAGATGTCATTCTCGTTTGATTTTAGGGAAACATGCATAAACTGTCTGAACATAACACAACCTTTGAAATCAATCGAGACTGGGATGAGTATTTTTCTCCATAATTATGGATTCCATGAGTTGTTACGCTCTCTGTTAGGTTTGAATCAGAATGGATCTATACACCAGTTTCAAGGGCAAAACAGCACATACCAATACAGCAGCGGATTGGTTAAGATCTGACTTGAATGTGGCAACAAATATGTTAGTGACAAGCAACGTGATTTCATATTTAACCCTAAAGTCATATGTTGCCAATAGTTACTAATAATACAATGCATTGCCACGTATATGAGGAAACAAACTACATACTACAGATGACAAATACAAAACAGAATTTACCTTTTGCAATTTTCCACAATAGGTTTTGCTTTCATAATAATATCAGTTTTCTTTTCATCTAATTCCAGCGTATTAAACGATGTGCTGTATCTATCAGTATAGTGCATTTTTACTTCGGTGGCTGGCTTACAATGCAAATCATATGGATTTAAAATGCAGCATGGTGATTGCTCAATTCCAGGAGGATTACAAGCGAGTACTTTAAGCACCTGGATCATAATATATAGTTGTTGTCTCGTTCGCTCCGCTCCGCTTCAGATGTCATAACAAATACAATGGCAACGTGCACTGGCTACTGCCGAGGGGCCTGGCAGATTGAACATTTTTAGATGGAAAACTTTTCATGTGTACTGCTTAAAGCATTTAAAGAGATACATAGCTTGTCAACATTTTGCAATATATTGTCAAAACAACTACAATGCACACGAACGCTGCTTGGTGTATCTTGGTAGTCATCGTGCAAATAACGGCAAATATTTATGAGTGCGTGTGATATGTCATCTTCCGAAGAACGTTTCAATTTCAATTGAATGTTTACATCGCTGGAGAGGAAATTAAATGAGATTAAAGCTGCAGATAAAATCTTGTAACTTCAATCTGGGTTGGGTGAATTCAGGGCAGTCAAACTATATAGGCATGTACCGTTTGCGTTGAAATGACGTTTTGTCTTAGCACAACAAGCTTTGTTTTCACCAAATCAATGATAAGAATGACTTTATCTACATTTCCTCAAGGAATACTGTTTCTCGAGATGTGATGTAAACAAGAACATTATGAGAAACAAAACAACATACGCAGCATACGTCTGCTAGGCATAGCGTGCTATGACACCGCGTTAAGTTGTATCGTGGGCGTTTTAATGTATTTTGATTCGTTCTTTAACACTCTACCCGTGCCTTAAAGCATCCAAACGTGTGTTGCTATCTCTTGCGACATGTTGTTATGTATCTATTAAACCTCGCCGCAAGTAATCAGTCGTATATCACTGGCGCGGATATTCATATTATGAACATATCAAAGCCTAGAGGCAGTGAGCATGGCCTAATGTTAGATGGCAGAGCAACGTGTACAGTTGGTACATATGTATGTATTATATGGGTGTATATCATGTACGACAAGTGCATCCATTGTGAAGTTTAGATTAAACATTTACTTGATACTAATAAGTATTTCATCAGAGCGGAGGGGCTAATTAGTTATCGAAATGTTATTTAAATTGAGAAATACGCTAAAACTGTGACATTTTACAAAAACAGCTTCTTGTTTAATGTAAACTCGGGTGTGGTTGTTTCCCCGATTTGATCAACATGTGTAAAAGGTACGAATTCGAATGAGAACGATGTATATTCAATGCAACGCCTAAATGAAATATCGTTACCATCGCAATTCTTATCTACGTATTATGTTAATCCTACATAATTACGCCCAGAGGTTTGGATTGAGGTACGCAGATGATATTCGTATTCATATCAAAAGCATTATGTTTACAGCAGCACACAGTGCTCCTGTTAATCATCCCTTGAACCCTCATCTCTGGAAGTAATACATGAATAATTGCTTTCTTCCTGGGATTATGTGGTCAAAGCCTGCACGGGCTGAACCCATCAAGACAGTCAATTGGCAACAACGGAAACGGCAAAGCAATTTTTGATTAATAAGTCAGTGTGCTGCCGTTTCTAATGCAATATTAATATTTGTTTATAATATCTTAATGACTACGACACCAAAACCTGTTGGAGGTTTGCCAAGTATAGCAACAACGACATGTATGTAGCCTGCCTGCAGAAAACTGAATTGAGATAATCATAGTAGGTTGATGAATATCTCGTTGCTACACAATGGTGCATTTTACTCTAGGATCTAGGATGTGTCCAGACGATTTTTTGGTTAAGTCTGTAATTACCATTGATATGAAGATGTGTAGTAAGTCAATAGAGGTTTCAAGGCCTTGTCATGAAAGAGTTAACTCTGTGATACCACGGCAAATACTCGAGACGCAGTGTGTATATTAAAGGATACGAGAGTTTGTAAGTTGATTCGCGTGTATGGGCATGATGGGTGTGTATATCTACTTTTGCGTGTGTGTTTGTGTGTGTGTGTGTATGCATGTATGTGCGTGTGTGTGTGTGGGGGGGGGGAGGAGGGTTATTATTAATATTATCTTAATCGCAGTAAGCTCTAAATATTTTTTTTTCTAAATACAGTGCCAAATTATATATTTGGGCAACAGCTTTCCATTATTAAAGTGTAATAATAGCCATTAAAATCAATATGTATGTTGACTTAAGTATTAGTGCTCAAACTCAGTTAACTAACTGGGGGGGGGGGGGGTGAAAATGTCTGGGATCAGCCATCATTAGACGCCCAAACATCAAACACAGGTATAGGGTCGCCCGTGCTTCTCTCGCACTGGTTATTCCGCTTACCCAATCAAACGTAATTGTTTAACAAGCTTCGGCATAATTCCGGCACTGTGCATAGCCTTCGTCTACGAAGATTAGGCGCAATTAGCCGTAAACATCGTGCCATAAATCTGCCACCAATGGCCACTTAGGGCACAGCGTAGGCGACCAATGAAGACGTTTCGCATAATTTCTTAATAACCCTATTTGTTCGACTCCGCTATCAATTAAAGCCAGAGCCATATAAAGCGCATTAATCCCCTCTGAGTAATAATACTGTTACGGCTCTCAGATGAATAAAATCCCGTTACGAAACTTTGGAATCCATTAAATAAAATGCCCCTCGTTTCCATCCAATTGTTTTACTTGGGGTTATTTCAACCGAATATGACAACGATGTACTTGTAAAACATGTAAATATGAGATGGTGCCTCAGAGGTATAATAAACATCTATTCTACTTCTGTAAGCCATTTGTATGCCAGGCAAAATGGGCTCTATGGGTTTTGTGTGTATTACTTGTGTGTAATTTAGACGTGTGATGCAAGATTTATAAATATAATGCACATTTCGGCCACCGTCACAATATACCATACCATATAGCAGCTTTCTATTCCAAATTCTTCTCTTTGACCAACGACCCGCGCAATATAATCGCCAATTTGGGAGATGCGTGGCGTTTCTTTAGTGATCATGCATTGGTAATGTGTTTTTCTCATGGGTCTGAAACATGTACTTTCGATGGAGATGCTAGCTATTCATTTTCACCAAGGGAACGATGTTCGAATGATTTAAGTGTTGCTTCTAATGGTGACCCTATGGTAGTGGCTACAGAACCATGGTTGACCTTAGCTTATACATCATTAAACAACAGCTTGAGGGAAAGCACGTACATTATGCAGTAATGGACTTGAGCAAAGTCACGAGTGCTGTCTGATGCGAGCAGATGCTGGTCAAAAGGTGACGACGGCCCCGCCTTAAATTTCTTTGCCTCCCCCCCTCTCTCTCTCTCTCTTCTTCCTCTCTCTCTTTCTCTAGTACCTTCATGTCTCGCATTATCTCTGTTTTTCCTTTTCCCACCTGCCCCTCACTGTCTCTCTCTGTCTGTCTGCACACACACACACACACACACATACACACACACACATGAACACACACAAGCACACACACACACACACACACACATATATATACATCTATATATTTCAAGAAAACTATCCGTGTATATGCAGAGTGCTCAGAGTGCTCGCAGTCCTTCTCAGGAACAGCTTTTAACTAATAATTCACAAGTTTAAACGGATGACTGTGGATTCATCATGTTTATATATACACCTCTCCTTTTTACCCCCTTTCTTACTGTCTCTCTCATTCTCTCTGATCCCGTCTCTTCCCTCTTTTCTTTCCATCGTTCTCTTTACTCACTATCTCCCTTCTCTCTCTCTCTCTCTCTCTCTCTGTCTGTCTCTTTCTTTCTCTCTCTCTCTCTCTCTCTCTCTCTCTCTCTCTATCACTCGACCTGTCTGGTTGTATGTTTCATATCCCTATCCCAACTCTCTTTCTAGTTTTACTTTAAGCTTTCACACACATACACACACATATATAACCACATATATATTCTCTCTCTCTCTCTCTCTCTCTCTCTCTCTCTCTTCCTCTCCCTCCCTCTTTTTTCCCCACTTCCTCCCATCATACTCTGTATAGATAAAGACGTGGGTGGTGAAGAACGAAGCGTACACCCTTTCCCTCTTTATGAATCAGCTCTGGCATATACGGCGGAAACGTGGATGTAGGGCCTTAGTACTGATCCATTTTGCACGACATAACATCCCAGCCCTCCTGGGTGAGAAACTAGTTTAGGTTATATCTTCTTATCTATACCAGGAGGACCATGACATTACGAAGTCACCGAGGGCAAAAAGATGACAAAAAGACCATTAGAAGTAGGGCAAGGCCGTTCACGTGTCACACACACTTCCGCATTATTGTTATCGACGAGTCAATTAATGTGTCACAATGTTCATGATTTTTGTTTGAGATAAGTTGATGAAAAGGTCAGCTCAATCAGAGAAATATCTTTAAAGAAACCCATAAATGCTAAAAACGTTCGTATATTAATGATGGGCGTAGATACTATCACTCTATAAACAACATTGGGAGGAAGTGGTGGGGAAGGAGGGGGGGGGGGTGCCGACAGATTACTACAGCATAATTCATAGTGTATGGCATTTGATTCGTTTTCATTCACATTTGAGTAATGTTGTGGCATGTGATGAACTTGCTTGCTTCGAGACTTGTCATACACGTGAATGTAACGGGCCCACACCTTCCTGCATGTACCATTTAGTGACCTCATTATGCCAGTATATACCTTCAGGGCAATGCGTATCGCGCGCGTGTTTTTCGTCCTTTCACCGTGGCATTGTCTTATGGCGTTGTACGATGCACCAAAAACCTGAGACCGCTCTGGTGAATCACAAGCGCCACGCATTCCTTCGAGTGTTTGTTAAAGGCTGACCCCCCCCCCCCCGAAAAAATAGGAATAAGGGGGGACAGGACGATCCTTACCTTGAGGGTACTCACAGCGTGTTGACCCTAAAGCGCAGACTTACGACATACTTTGCCTTACTACATGTACTATGCTTGACTTGAACCATCCTGAAAGAAAATGATCTACTCCTTACGGCTTCTTCCTGACTACATCCAAATGGCGTGTGTAAAGTTAAGTTCATGTCGAACTCTATCAAACGTCTGGTATGACCTTACCTGGATGCTCCACTTTCGCAAATTTGCAATCGTTTTTCTTGTTATTTCCCCCTTAATTTTATCTATGTATTTCAGTGTGTTATGCTGTCACTGAAGTTCCGATCTTGGTAAATATACCAAGCTATATTTTTACACGAGAAACTCGACTTCTTTGTACTGTATCATTCAAAGTAATTGAATTCCAATTATGACTACCTTTATACATAAACGGATCTGTCCACCTCACCATGTTAAACACAACTTATGCATTCAATGTCCTAAAATATATTTATTTTGCTTTGACAGCAATCCTATAGTTATTTTAGGGAGGTGATTAGTAAAAATCTAGTCAACGACGTGTTTGAATGTCAAACAATTAACTTAGTGTCAACGTAAAAAGGATCTGCGTGAGTAGATCATGTGAAATGGAGCTAAAATGGTCTTGTTGACATATCTGTTACTAAGGGAAATCTCACAGTCTCAAAAAGGTAAAAAAAAACTTGAAATTTAATGGATTAGAATTTTCAGTTTGCTGGTAATTATACTCACTCCCGCTACGCACGAATCAACCAAAATACTGCGGTAAAAATAATGGATCGAAAAACGGTTCCGAAACTAAATATTATCTGGTCTGACAGAGGTATACCACGTAATGCAAAGCATTGATTAGAATTACTTGCTCTTGCAGAAAATGCAGGAAAACAATTTCGTGAAAGAGAGGATTGTGATTACAAATTTTCCGAGCAAGAAAGACGCCGTGTTGTACTTCACGGAAGCAGCGGTTGCAGTGGTGAGCAGTACATCGGTATGCATGCCGAGAAAGCTATCCCGAAACTCCGTGCGTGTTTTGGGGATTCCAGCCGGACTTCGAGATAATCCCTATTCAATGAAATCCATATTAACGCGCGTATTGGGTAGTTGGAGTCACCTTAAAGGTATTGTAGCCCGTTGAAGGTAAAAACGAAATAGTGTTAATACCTTCGCAAATGAAATATAAAAGTGTATTATAATTTCTCTTACAATATGAATACTAGATGACTGAAACCGGTAGTAAGGGAAAAAAACGTAACTGATAAGGCTTACATTATTTATAAGTGTCTCCTTTTTTTTCGTATAGCTCTTAAACCATGATTTTTGCTTCGGAGAAACCGTTCGAAGGCTGCACGGGGTAGGCACCGAGGGGCGGGCATCACTCACCCATTTCCCAGTATAGGTATATGCCCGCTCCATCATATGTTCACCCTTCGTTTTACGGAGGCGTGAAACGGATTAGCTGGCGTGCACAGAGCGTGCCTCTCCCATTCACAGGATCTCTACACAAACGTAGCAAGACATCGAAAAGGGAAGAAAAGCTAAAATACATTGTACTTGTGATATAGATGAGCTCGGGGAACTATATCAATGATGTTATTAATTTATCTCACAGAACGGACACTTCACCCTATCAATGCTGCAAAACTATCATGCCCGAGAACATAAATGGTTTAGTTCCGTAATAGGCTGGTATAACACCCCTACCATGATTCGGTTCAACTACGAAAATATTACATTCAAACCGAGTTTCTTATGAACTTCGGGCATGCGTTTGGCGCGTAAGGTGTCAGTTTGTATATCTTTACAGATGCATTTCAGCTCCAGTTAATGCACACAATGTTATAAAGGACCCCGTCGTTTGCACATAGGGACCTAGCAGTTGGCATGTACAACACAGCGGAAATCTAGAACAATGTGAAATGTTTCAGACGCCAGTAATTTAATTATCGTGACCTTATGTTGGAGTCGGCATCTCGGTATTGAACAAAATGCCGCCCTGAATGTGACGCAACTCAATTTCTTTCCACCGTTGTCTGTCAACCTGTCCAACGCTGTGTCTTTCTTTTCTGAATGAGGTGTCGGCATAAATCAACTTGATACGAATATGTTAGGTATCCGTTGAGATTTCGTACAGTGAACGAGCTCTTCATGATTTCTGAAGGTTTTGCTGTTATGAGAAAAGATTTGCAGATACAGAAGTCTCGCCGATTTACCCACATAGTTTCTGGCTGGTCTTCTAATTGCCCAAATAAACCTGTCCATCAGTATTGCCTAAAAACGTTATATTTGTCTCACGTTTGAACTTAATTATTCCGTAAAATTATTCTGTCATGAACTTTCACCAAATAATTTCATAACAAAAACAAATATCAACCTGTCTTTTTCTCAAATTACGCGCACTAAAGATCTGTATGAAATATACGTTGTGATAATATATTTTTTGCAACGTTTTTTTTTTCATTCATCATTGTTCATCCTGATCTCTTTCCTATGACGTATCTAAATTATTACAATTACATATCTGTGATAATATATCATGTGTAACGGTTTTTTCTTCATTCAACCATTCTGTTTTCTACAACGTATCCCAAATAACATAATGTGACTGAATGCCATTTTGGCTTCCATGGCTCTCCTGGGTGTAATTCTAGAGGACCCGTTGGAATTCGGTTAGAATATTTTGATCTGCATTCGTGTCAAATTTGGTGTTTTCAGAGAGAACTGAACGAAATGATCAATGCGGTGTTCAGATAAATTTACAAGATACGTGCAATTCTAAAATTATGTTTGTTATTGGAAGTTGACAGACTCAATGGCATACTTGTATGATACAACAGGGTAAGGTGTTTTGTATTAAAGGGTTTATTTAAATTCATTGTCTACAAACACATCAAGGAGTTTGGTAAATATGCTATATGATCATAAGTAAAGCGTCTATGTCTGAAACTTCAGAAATGATTTCGTTAGGTACAACTTTTACAAACAATTCTAAGTAAATAATGTTAATGGTCTGTGCCATACTTCCACTTTAAACGCCTTTTCTCTCCTTATTTCTGCCTGATATATTAAACTGTGCGCAATTGTGTTTGTAATAACGATTCTGAAGATATAGCTCAATTTCAATGAATTAAAGTGTTATTTTCCGAATAACTAGTAACCACAGTGAAGAATTCAAACCATTCTGAGCCTTCAACCGGTACGTGTAAGTTTCATTCTTTACAATTGATGTGTCAATTGTGTGTACATTTTATTTAATGGAAGTACATAGTAAATGTTTTACAGTGGTAGATGAGTGCTCGTAGAATATGTCTGGAAATCACGGTTCCCTTTCTAACGCTTTGTGCTTTTAAGAGGGAAATACGACCCCGCTAACTCAATACGCAATTCTCTGCAATAAGGGGTATCTCATTTTCATTTAACGACCACGTAGCCGTGGTAGTCTGAAGTTTAGACGGCCTCTTATGTGAGCAAATGTGTTTGCTCTCTCCAACAAAAATCAATGTTGATGTAACTATCCAACCTTTTCCTGCAAAGAAACGCAGCGCGCACCACTCAATTAGCAAGATGACCTTTAAACAAGGTATTGGAATACACAACAGTTTGTTTCCCACGGCGTGACGTGCGTTACATGCAACACCACCCCATGAATAATAAAGCACAGGTTCTAGGTAAGTATGTAACATAGCCTTACTGGGTCGAACGAGACACAGCAGTTGGCATGGCAACTGAGAGTGTGAGTTTGTGCGAAAAGGCCACTCTGTATTTTTTCCTCTTTGACGGAGGGTATTCGTGAAAATAAATATGCATAAAGAAAATGCGAAATAGAAAACCATATCTGACGAGGTCACCTTAAGCTCAGTTTTACTGTTCGTAGTTTGGATGAACAATGCATGTTATTGGCGGGAAAACTGTATTTAATACACAATAGGCCCACTGGTGACTAAGAACGAAATCACCAACTACGTCTATTGTACGGGTATTACATAAAAGGATTACAATCGGTATCTACCAATGTGCTCAATATATTCATACCAACTTACATGTTACATTAATATCATAATGATTTAAATATGTTAATGCATCTGGACGTGCCATCATACCAAGTCAGCGCTTTCATAAAAAGTATGTAGTTTTAGAGGGATCGAGTATTTATTAGATAAGTTAAAATAATATATTTTTTTGCACGCAGGTGCATATATTCACTCATATGTCATACTTTCGGTGAGTTGTGGCTGGGGCAATTTTTTTTCGATTCTGTTTGTCTGAATGGTTGTTTTTCTGGCAAATCGCAAATTTGGCGTATGTTTGGAAGCGCAATGGGCATGTAAAACGCATGTAAAACTGACTGAATGGTGACTTGAAACTAGCTCGGCGTCAGTTGTGAATGGTCTCCTTTCAGGAATATAAAGGGGTACTTGAAAATATGTTAACGAGGGGAGAGACTGCACATACTTGTGTGTATGGTATGTTACTGCATCTTGTGATCAGGTTTTGATTGTAACCATGGTGACAATGCTCCAACAGCTCAGTCTGCGAACGGCGATTGGACAGACCCATCATCCTACATGCCGTTTTAGAAGATTGCAATATGACTTGTATCTATACTTAACCTGTGGATTTTGTTCATCGTCAATACACAATGAAATCCCATAGATCCACATATTGGCTATTACACAAAGGTTTAAGGCTGCGTGAAGTCAGAAACCGACTTGCCGGGCCAGACCTTCCCCGGGTCGATGGGGTGGGAGAGCGGTGTGTGGAAGCACGGGTGGAGAGTGAGGGGCTGTGGTGTGGGCGGTGGCAGGGCATGGCAGGCACATGCATCATCCGGTGGGAAAGGTGGATCGCTTGCAGCCGGTGCAGTCAGGGAAGCCGACCATCGCCACACATTAATAATGTAACATCATTCGCTGGAGACAGGAACTTGGTAAAATATATGTACATCGCGGCTGCTGGTCTAAATCTAACGGGGAATCAGCCAAATTTGCATGAAGGAAGGGAAAAAAAGGAAGGGGGTTTTACGTTCGCTTGTCGTAGAAAGCTCGCATAATGTGCAAACTGAGGATCTACAAACAAGGGCCGACGAATGGTATCGCATTTCCCATGACTGGCGACAATTCTTCCGCCTCCCTTTAACAAAACCCTTCCTAACACTGGCATGACTGACGCACATTAAACGAGGGATCTCAAATCGCACTTAAAACTAGGATTCACTGATTTGGGCAATACAGCTCAGAAAAGTCATTCGGGTCGGTAGCGGTGCGTACGTCATCCCTCGTTCAGCACTGCTTGAGGTCTCTTAGCCGTGACGGACGTGTGCTGTTAACCCATCCCGAGTCGCTATGAGGTATGTGCGCGTGTGCTATACCCAGTTCTGGTGGCGAGAGTGCGTCAATTGCGCTCTCGGGCGAACGCGAGTAGTGAATAGATTGATGCGTAAATCCCAGTGCTATGATGTACTGATTAAAAACACGACCCGACCCTGGCATATGGGGTTATTTACATAAGTAGTATTCAAAGCATATGTGTATGTGGAACCTTATAGTATAGGAGGGCGTAATGAAGCTACTGTGGAATAGCATTTGACAGAAACGACTGGTTTGATGGAGGAAAGAAAGACAGTTCAAGAAATACATGAACAAAACTAGGGATTATAAACATAGAACAATCGTTTAAAACTTAACCTCAAAGGCCATCGAATGTGGATCTATGATGAATGTTTCAGTTTGTCAATACACAAAATTACGGAACGGAGTTTGATATTCCTAATCCGTGGAATCTCTTCCTAACATCAGTTTGGTACCACAAATTGTGCTACGACGGTTAATACTACGGCAAGTGGTCTACAAATAGCGTTTATTCAGTACAGTGCAGACTGGAATTTCTGCAATCCAGGGCAGTGTCATTGGCGATGTATTCCATCTTAACCACACGCCTATTTTCGTCAATTTTTGCCAAGAATCCTTTAAGTTCCACATATACGGGCAACGCGAACTTCTTTGCTGATATCTTATTTTCGCACATAACGGAGGTGAAACGAATTATGAAGAATGATATTAATAATTCAAACAACGTTATGAACACGAGGGTGAAGCGGTTAGCGAAGTCATTGCTTTGGGCAGTGAGCGTGCATTTTTACCAGGCGGGTAAATGCGCTATGCTACAACAAACCTACACGTGATCACATTATAATTATGCATGAAACACAATGACAGCATATAGAAAATGGCATCACGCTAGTACGTACGACGCATGCAAATTCTTAACTTTTGATAAATCACGACTTTTTCATTCAGAAATGTATTAAAATACTCCCATGAACCTACCGAGGTGACATCTAAGATGGGCTGGATGACTGATATCCCGGATGAATCGATCTCCGCACCCAGCCTCTGAAGGTCAAAGGTCGTTATGCCCCATTCACGCATTATAGCGCTAATAGTACGCATTCATCCCATAGCGCAGCATGTGATATGGCGCACAAACGGTTAATGTGAGTGTAATGGAAACAAAACTATGCCGTTACGACAAGCAGTAGTTATCCGATTATATATGTTTCATTTTTTAACGCTCAGTTCATTTTTGAGCCCCATTTACAAGACAGTAACATTTATTCATTGACTTATTTATCTATTCATTTATTCCGTCTTTTTTTTTTTTTTTACCAGGGTAGCCCCGTCAGTTACCTAGGCACTGTTCTCCCCGGGGGCCTTGGGCCTTTTCCTATTAGACTATTCAGAAGGCCTATTTTAGTTGGATGTACATGTGTGTGTCGGGGTTAGCACGATAGCAGTAGCTATTACAATCAAAATGTCATTTTGTTTCTTTTTGAGGCCCATATGTACAAAACCATACGTTATAAACTTGAATAGTTACCTTAAACATATTTTTTCCTCGTTTTTTTTCTTTCTTCCCCTGGTCTTTTTCTCTCTTCTCCTCTTCCCCTCTCGTTTTGTTGCATTATTGAGTGTGTGTGTGCGTGCTGTGTGTGATTATGCAAATTGATTTATTAATTTGATTTCCTTTAAATGTTTATTGTTTATCACTATGCATGTATTGTGTTTTGTTAAGGGCCCCGCCCATAAGCAGATTTGCTTTCAAGGGATCCATACCATTATTTTATGTTTGCAGATATCTTGTATTTTTGGTTTTTCGTTTTTATAATGGTTGAATAAATGACATGAAATGAATCGAGGAAAATCAATTACAGCCGTTCACGAATCAATCATTACAGAGTTTTAGATTGCCACAACCGATTATTAGTGAGTTTTCAATTTGGGACAGAATACCAATAAGTACAGAGATTATATACGCCGACCTGATTTTTTTTTAAAGATATTTTTTATTTTCTCTCAAATCAATTGAACAAACTATTCTTACATTTTTTTGTACATTGATAACATAAATTGCAATAGTTATGATCTTGATGGATGTTTCGATCGCGTTTACAGAGACTTGCACGATTGCGTCACGTCCACCTCTACAGTATGTGACAAAACCACCGTCACGCAGATTGCACGTTACAGGCACAGTCGCAGTCACAGTCACAGTCGCAGTTGCGTCAATCTAAAATTCTCTATAATGAGTTCATGACTTGGTAAGGCATTTTAGGTGCACAAGGGAAGTGAAAAGTACAAACATGAAGGTTCGCTATCACGGACCAAAATAGATATAATGCATACTATAATGATAAAACAAGAAAGCAGCACTGTATAAATGGAGCAGCTCGTAAATCACTTGACGGCAACTTCGAGCTCTCGGTAGCTATATAGAGTTACCACAGATGTCTTACAGCGGTTTAGTCATAGGAAGCTTCAAGTACAACCACAGATAATATACTAGGTGTACCGCTACAAGAGACACTACAAAGACACCACAATGCTATCGATCACGCAACTGGTATTCGCTGTGATTTGTTGCCCAGCGTTACCGTGATACGTCTTAACTAGGCCCTTGAAACTTGATTAAACATGATATAAATACACTGCTGGCGGGATATTTGATCTTCCGTACCGCACCGATCCCGGGCGAAAAAAAATAGGGACCTGGATGGCTAGTTCTATTCATTGGACTTTAATAGGATACCTACGTCAGCAGCGCTTTTAAGTAAAACACTATATATACCGGTAAGGAAACATTTCAAATGGTTAACCTGGCGTCATATATGTTGTTGCTGATTTCTTATGGTTATTTTTGTTATTATAATTATTGTTGTTAAAATAGTAGAACCTGTACAGAAGGACCACACAAGGAAAACAAGAAATGCAGTATTTGTAAACACGTAGTCGCAACGTGCACACTACTTAATTATTACTATTATTATTCATTATTATTAACTTATTTATCATTAGTATAATTATCATCATTATTATAACCATCTCTATTTGTTGTCATCGTAGTTCAAGTAGGATTTATATGGCACCTAGATCGATTCATGATCGTTTGATTGGATGTTTGATATCGATCATTCAGTCCATTTACAATGACCTCGTCAACCGTTCAATTTTGTATCCATTCATCGTGCATTTTTGGATCCATACGATATTGTCCATTGCACGCTAGCCGAGACCACCAATACTCGCGTGTCTTGTGTATGAGAACTGCGACCGTTCAGCAGCTGTACTTGAGCATATGCATATGGAGCTAATTTGCCTATATATAGGTGTCATATAAAACAAATAATGAATATTTTTAATTCGTGCAATGGACAGAATATTTCATGCGTGAAAGATGAAATGAAAGATCCATTCAACCCGGCTACGCCTAGTTGAATGGACCTTTTCATCTTTCACATCATGACATATTCTGTCCAGTGCACTCATAAACATTCATTATTTTGTATATTATAGCTCGGTCTACAGTTAGTATTACCATTTTAGTAATATTACTAATTCATACGTGTATTTAAAAATCCGATGAATAAGGAATGGTCTTATGCCTATCCCTGTGAGTAGACATTTTTGTCGCGTTTCCTTATGCAGTATTCATTACGAAGAGCCTGTTCAGTAGCCTTAATGGCGTTAGTTTGATGCATGTGTCGGAGTTAACACATGGCCATCTGACTTCAAGTAGGTCGACCATGTAATCAGCATGTCGGAAAATTGGATTTCCCCATCAATTACGAAACAAGGAAAAAACGGTCTCGTCGATAGAGTTACGATCGCCTGGCCTTGCGTGATTGCCTATTTGAGCTTCTTTATTCGCTTTAACTTTCTGCCTCACACCTATCTTTCTATCTATTATACTGTTTTTCTTTGTGCATGTGTTTGTGTGTGTATGTATGTGCGTGTCTGTCTGTTTGTCTACTTCTCTCTCCCTACATATGTTTGTGTCTTCAATACTTGTCTTCCATTCAATCTAGCCCTTTATCGTCGTATATATATATATATATATATATATATATGTGTGTGTGTGTGTGTGTGTGTGTGTGTGTGTCTAAAAGAGACGAATATAGGAGGTTGCGCTGGCGCTGAAAATTTTGATGAAAAATACCAATAAAGAGGAAAGTAGGATGCTCAATACGTCGGTCATAGACCTCTATCGCGGTAAAGGTTTATGACCGAAATATTGACGATAATTATTTCTCTTTTCCAGCGTTTTTATTCATTTGTTTGTATTCAGATGTGCGTATGTATGTATGTATGTGTGTGAGTGTGTCTGTCCTCTCTCCTTCCCACGCATCGTCCTAGTATCGACGCACCCTATTAGTATTAGGATTCATCACTTAGGATTCTCTTAGGATTCATCCCTATCTTTATATCTCAATATATCCGTGCAAGTTAGTACCCATTGTCCTCATCCCAAAATAATTGCACTCCATTTCTCTTAAATCATTAATAAAATCTTAATAGATTCACCAGATTGATATTCTAGACACGTTAATGATTCTGGTGACAGCTAGAGTGTTTTATCAAAGTCACTACCTTATGGTTCTGAAAGCCTGTTGCACAAATGATTTGTTATTAAAGGTAAGGGTAGAAATTATGTCATGATATGATGATAATGATAATATTGCAATTAAACGAAATCAAGAATCAGTGATAACGTCAGAACAATGTCAAAGTGAATACGGTTCGTAATCATAACCACTTCTATACCCCTTACATGCACGTGTGGAATAGTAACACATTTATTTTTATTTTCGTGGCATCATGTTGTTATCACATTGGTAATCATACAATTTAAACACCTTAGTGACTAAACAATTGATTGCTGGCATTGCGACAAAGTCGACACAAACAGTCTTCTGTTTATCGTCACACTTTAATACTTTACTCGTCAGCCTCGAAGTATGTCTTCAATTATCTGTAAAGCCCTCCTATCAGATCCAGAATTCCTTCGCGACGTGATCATACATTTATACATTACACTTGCTTGTCAATGTTACATCCTTGCATCATGTCCGTTCAACAAATGAGATCTTGTCTGCCTTTAAAATTGCCGATAAAAGGGGAAATTTTCTTATGAGGGTTGATTGTATTTTGATCAAAATTATGTAGAATGATTAGCTTTTTAAATCGAAAGTATTTCATAATTGTCTTGTTTTACATAATAACATCATGCACATTGTAAATCATTGTGTATGACAGTTGCAATCATTAGGTGACGACACAAAACTGGATCGCAGCTTTAACTCATCGAGGCATTCTTGCACGAAGCATATACACGAACCTCATAGAGCGACACATTGTCTGTAAGACCGAGGGTTAAAGATTGTCCATCCCTTTTGCAAGCTGAAAATTTGAAATCGTCTATCACGATCGTAAATTTAAGAAAGTGTGATTCAAGACCATTTCTAAGAATATAGCATGTTGAAGCTTTCTGTATATGTAAACATTACAGCCGTTAAATTTGAAACCGACTTTTTTCGTACTACGAAAAAAGTATTAGTTTTTGTTACAGTATCTATGTGGTTATTATGCACGTGTGAAATCCTAATCTTATGAGTAATTACCAAACTTTGGAGATAATTCCTTCTATAGAACAATTTTTTTCATAATGCGTTTTATAATTTAATAAACAGATTAATCAATAAAGCAGATATTTCAACACAAACTGCTAAGAGCCTGAGGTAAAGACTAGTAATCAGACGTTGTTTACGTGCATTATTCGAATTTTACGCTATGTATCAGTTTCAAATTTTGAATATACAGCTTGCTAACACTTCTCTATATATTGTGCCAATGTTCCGATGGTTTTGTGGAGATCTGAAAATGGGACGGGCTGTCTTTAAGTCACATTAGCAGCCGTTTTGTGAATGCTAGGAATGAATTCCCATAACAAACCCCATGCTTCCTCTTTCAAACAAAATGCTGATGATGAATGTCCATACCGTCTGGCCGCGTTTATTCCCCCTTTTAGTTCCCATTTTTGCAGCCAGGTCCCAATGCATTACTCTCGGCACGTCCTTGTGTCTCCGTTGGTAATCCACGTGGACTACTTGAGATGCGCACTGATGAAGTGGTGTCACACGACGCAGCGCCAGGCTAAGTGGTCTACGGCCTCTTGTAACTAGTATGAACCCCTCGTGGGGGGTCTTGGTGAAACATTCCCTTTTCTCACAAAGTAGTACACAGAAATAACACACGATCAGGGGAATATGGCTGCATTTAAGCGTAGTAAGAGTGTTTTAGCGAGAGTGGTAGCGATGTTATCAGAAATTCATATCTTTACGACTATTATTCTCATTTTTATCATTAGTAGATGTTCAAGTAGTAGCAAGAGTCATTAGCATTTATAGTACCAGTCATATTATTGGAATCGCTAATATTAGTGGCATCGTCAGTAATAATCGTATTAAAGGTATCGGAGGCAAAAGAAGTAAAAGTAGTAGTAGTAGTAGTTGAAGTATTAGCAGAAGTCGTAATCGTCGTCGTCGTATTAGTAATAGTAGTAGGTCTTAATTGTTACATTGGAAGCAGTGGTAAAGTCGTGCTAGTAGTAGTTGTAGTAATAAAATTATTAGTTGTAGTAAAAGAAGTAGTAGTAGTAGTAGTAGTAGTAGTAGTAGTAGTAGTAGTAGTAGAATAGAAGTTGAAGTAGTAGTATAGTAGTAGTAGTAGTTTTAGTAGTAGTAAAAGTATTAGTTGTAATAAAAGTAGAAGTGGCAGTAGAATAGTAGTAGTAGTAGTAGTAGAAGTAGTAAAAGTAGTAGAAGTAGTAGTAGTAGTAGTGGTAGTATTAGTAGTAGTAGTAGCAGTAGCAATAGTATTAGTACTCGTAGTTATAGTATTACATTGGTAAAGGTAGAAGTAATGGTAATAATTTTCTCAAATTTCACGTATTCCAAAATGGGTGATTAGGAAATTCAAACATATACCACTGTGTATCTTTGTAGGTGTGTGTTATGTTTCGTTGTCTTTGACATTTGCTACTGCCGATGAAAACAAGCACTAGGTATTCTGTCTTTCAACGCCTATATTCAAGGTCAAACAATATCGGTGTTATTTTTCGTCAGGACGAAGGGACAATAAATCACAATATGCGTCCATGTTTAGCAAGCTGTGTAAATCATGCTCCCCTGAGTAAGTATATTAGATCCCATAAAGTGCTCCCTCATCGATTTCAGTGGAGTGGAGATGGTTGAGATGGAGGAAAGTGTAGGGTACATTTCAAATCTTTATCTACGAACCCTCAACCAAAAATTGTAAACGAAGTCTTTGTGAGCCTCGTGTGCTTTTTTTCACAAGTTATAAATATACATCTAAAAGAACAGCAAGTGTAACTGGCATACACACAACATGTAAAGGATTAATCATCGTGGCTTTGTTCTCGATAATGTAACAATCACTCGATATTATTGCAGCACTAGTGTTAATCAACTGACAGTCCTATTGAGAAAGAGAGCAGAGAGCAGGCATTCGAGGAGGAAAAGAGGGAAAAAGATGGATGGGGGGAGGGGTAAAGACGAGGGATGGGGGGGGGGGGCGGAGAAGGAAGGGTGGAAGGCAGACAGAAATGAAGGAGATAAAATCTAAGTTTACATTTATCGTGAACAACATGATGTATATGATTTTTACCCACCATTCCACGCATGACCTTTACAATGTTTGGAAACTTGAAGAGAACCAGACCTGGTAGAGCCATCCCATCTCTGTCAAGAGAGAAGTGAAGAGCGATAGAGGGAGAGCGAGAGAGAGAAAAAGAGTAGAATTAAGTGCAATGTAGCAGTCTAGCGTGAAAGAGACAGTGAGAGAAATGGGGGAAGAGAAATTATGTGTGTGTGTGTGTGTGTGTGAGAGAGAGAGATGGAGAGAGAGGGATGGAGAAAGAGATTAGAGGAGTGAAATTACGTTGGGCCCAATAGCTGTCTAGCATGAGTTACACGTAGCCAACCGATAAATGGATTAAATGACAAATATGCAATCAAAACGGTCGGGGGAAGACATAAGACAAATGCCACACTGGATCCTAGCAATATCCGTTGGCGATGTCCTCAAACACAGATTGGCCTAGTTTACGTGTTTTGCTAGTAATACAGAAATATTAGCCCTGAGCTGCCCGCTGCGCCGGGTTGGCACCAGTAGAAATAAATAGATTGATTAGACATATATAACAGGCACATTTACGTGTAATAATTACAAGTGTTTGCTTGTTTTGCTATTGTTGCATTGGAAAACATCTGGCTAACCAGCATTTATTAGTGTATTAATACCCTTAATGATATGAGTTATGATCCTTACAATAAAGATATATATATATATAAATAAAAACAGCTGAATATTTTGAAGCATTTGTGGGGGTAAGGTTGATGACTGAGGTTTCTATTACGACATATAATTTTAGTAGTTAACTACCACTCTCTAGTAATTTGCCCGAGGGTCTCTTACGCTCTACCGGTGCTTCCATTTTATAGTAGTGTAGTATAATATTCTGTATGATCCCCTCTCCTACGAGATGTGACGTGGTAGGGTTGTGCTGTATTCTTTTTTTGTACCACCTTTGACTATTATACTATATGATACTGCTTCATTTGTTCTTTTTTTTTAATCTTATTGTTGCTTTTATGATTATTTGCGTGTTTTTTTCTATACATACATAACTCAATGAAATATGTGAATAAAAAAAAAAACGTTAGCCGTATCGGTAAAGGTAATTACATCAGCTAATCTAAATTTGTATTTTAGTAAAATAAAAGATTCGTAATGTTTTAATGGTTTTAACATCAATAAAGCTTTGCATACCCAAAAGTTGAACCGACTCATTTCCTACGTTTGAAAACAAACGTTCAAGGATAGTGTTTTAAGCCGATTTGAATGATATTTGTAAGGGTTGAACACGTTGAGTGTGAAATGGGGAAGGGAAGGGGGGGGGGGACTTAGTAAGATTTGAAGCCATATAAAATGTCTCCGGAAATCAAGTTGCCAAGCTAGAAGAACTGTGGTAATCATCAATTGCTCCCATGGACGGTTTTTAGAGTGATACACGCATAAATTGAGCATTTACACGCATGTTTGATATTAACGTCACGAATACCTTCAACGTATTGGATACATTGCTACCCCAGAAGGGTATGAAACTGCGCAAAGCGGAATATCATTATAATCACAGAATAAACCACGCTAAATGTCTCTTAATGTGTGTTCCTCACATGCATTCTTATATAATCAATCCAAACAAAAGATATTTAACATGTCGCACTACGTATCAAGCGTATGTTTTTGTCTTGAATGCGTGAGAAAACCACTACCATTATTAAAAAGCGGATATTTTCTTCACGAACGAACCCTAAAGAAATCACAGTTTGTGTCTTAACCTTTTACACTTAAACACTAAAACGTTACTGACATCCGTTGCTTTCTTCAGACAAATGACAATCAACAATAAGATTATACAGTAGCATTATCTTTGTATAGATTCCATGAGCACATAGAAAAGTCATATCCGTAGTACAGGTCTAGATTAAATAGAACCACTTAATTCTAAATTCTTAGAATTCAATTGATTGAAATTTTCATATGAAGTCCTAGTTGCCGTGATGATGATTATTTTGGATGAGACATACGGCGTGATGCAAACTTTACTATTATCGTTTCTTGCAGCCATTGCTCTCAGCTTTGCCTTTGTTTCGAAACTATAAAGTTACGTTCCATATATACGAGTTAACCCGTTGCTCACGGTTTGATTTTCGGGCTTAGTGAACCCTGGTATCTTTAGGATGTCAACATTTTCTATGGAACTGCAGTTGTCATAAAGGTGTGGCTTAATTGCGCCCGTTGAGTAATTTAAAGTTTATTCTTAGCCTGTCGTCTCTTGTCCGTATAGAGCCGATTACGCAGGAGTCGTACTGATCAGTATCTGAGTGGAGAAAAGCGTCCCTGCAAAAATGCGGGTTCAGGAAAGATTAATTGCAACGCGGCCATAGTATTTTTTTTTCTCTGTTTTTTTTTTCATGAAGTACGAGGAGAAACTTTGGATTCAGACAATGTATTTCAGACTGTAACTGGCAATTTGTGGGTGGGTATATTGTTCGTAATAAGAACATCGTATGCAATCATCATCAAAATTATTTCTGAACTTCATTTCAACCCAATTAAGATGCAACACCATAAACAAACACGAAATATGAAATTAACAATTAGCGCTCCAAACATTGATGTCGAGCCTAAGTTATCAAAGAGCCATTGCCTAGGCTCTAGGCTGTTGGGCATTTTTAAAACTAAGCTATTCACCAAAGGGGTCCTGCAGCAGTGAAATTATCTTTTACAATTTTTTTTTGGCTCCCTACAAAGAAAATGGGAGAATGATACAGTTACTTGTCTAAGAGCACTATAGCCTATACATCACTTTGATCAGATCAAAAATATCAAACCGCCTGGAGACCAGGCTACGTAGGACCTTAAAGGTCGATGTATTGTATGGATGTCAGACTAATACGTGTGACTAAACACACACTTCTCTTTTATACTTTTATCTTCTATACTGTAATGAACATAGGGAAGGTTGTTGTTCTGCCCAAATGAAGAACGTAAATATCTAAAGTGTATTCAATACACATAAAAATACATATTCATGAAATGAATCAGCGAAAAGGGTGTTGCGATACACAAACGCGATCATGGATTCTTGTATTTCATATGTAATTTCATGTATTTTCATCATAATGATGCGAAATACTGTCAATGTGGTACAGATGTGTCCACAACTGCACCAACCGTGTCCCTGACATACACGGTGAGATTTGGTTTTATGCATAGGAGATTGGATATCACAAGAACGTGATTTGGTCCTTCTTTTGATTACACTTTTTTCCCCGTGTGTTTTCAAAACATATGTAATTTGGTTGTTTTGACTGCACGTTATATAGAATACGCTGCTAGTATCGCCGTGAAAACCTTTCGAAGACGGCATTTCTCGGGCGTCTTCAAATCCAATAAAGAGCCGCGAAATCTAATTTGCGAGGCGACATTGGATGACCATGATCCTACTTCGTACAATTCTACCGAGCAGATATGAAATGAGAAATTCCTAAGTCTATATCCTACTCGACAGAATCCAGTTAAAGACGATTCGTTTGTGGCATCGCCTTTCTCCTATTTTCTTGAAAAGTTTGACTAAGCTTCTCATAATCCCTCGTATTTTCCCCCCATCTCGCACACGGTCCAACGTCAAACCATGTCTTTACTTTTTTTTTTCCTTTTCAGGTTTCCTATTTCTGTCATCTTTCCATCTCCTCATTCTCTCATCATATTCCCACTCTTATTTGTTTCGTTCTCGCACAATAAACATATTTATATTATCCTTCCTGTTATTCCATTCTATCATTGATTGCGGAGGGACATATTTAATGCCGATGACCCTCCTGCTTAATCTTTGTATGTGTTCGTCTGTTAACCTCTCTGCGTAAACACGTTGGTTTCCTTCTTTCCCGGATCTCTTCGCTGTTTTAATCCCTTTCTCCTTTTCCTCCGCAGAACTTCTTCATCCTGTACTTCCCCACAACCCACCCTCCCTCGTCCCTCCCCCTCCTCTTCCCCCTCCACCACCTTCTCCTCCTTTTCAGTTTCGTCTCCTTTTTATATTTCTGTATAACCCATCGACAAAATGGTTCAGAAATTTGAACTCATAATAGCCACGCTACTAGGAACAAAAAGAAAACAAGAACCATATCTGGCTTGACACAGTGTATAGTGATTCCTCATACCCTTTACTATTCTTCACGATTCTGGTTGCGTAAGCGATTTCATTTGAATTGATTTTGAGACAATCATATCTGAAGTTCTGTGAGGCAATATGGTTCTACATGGAGATGCTGGGCGACAGGTCTTGCCCTCAGCTGGTAGTATTAGATATAGATCGCATACAGGCCTCACCTTCAAATTCTGACATTCCTCTTTCTCGTGGGGACTCGTTCATCCACTCCAAATGATTACAGTACTTTGCCCATTGATTCGACGAAGATCAATTTTCGCGAGAAAAATGTGCTCCTCTCTTCTATCTACCTTCCCGGTTTTCTCCGTGCCGGTAATAACGTGGTCGTTCATGTTTGTTTTTCATTCTCTCCTTTTCTCCGTTCAACCTTATACCGCCTTCGTAACCTCAGTCATTGAAACGGATCGTTCTGCAATACTAGGATCTCACACGTGCCCAGTGATCTCGCCGTTTCATCAATGGTTTTTCATTTCGAAACTGGAACAAACGAGGCATCCGGCATTGATTCGGGCATTTTTGCCTGAAGTAAATACGATACAGCTTTGCGCAAATCAAGACACAAATCTTTCAAGCGTAATCAAGTGCTTGAAGCAAGTATTGACTTTTCGATTGAGCGCAATACCTGTTCTGCATGTTTAGGTACCATGCAGGGTATGCCTACCCCACGTCAAGTTACACTGCGGCTAGCCTCATCCAGGTACGCACACTACAGTTCATCCGTATGTCATCGTGGATACAACCACGATTTCTCCCATTTCCTTTGAAAGAAGTAAATTTTTTCGGGCCATTCCTTCTTCTAAATCAATTTAGGAAACGCCCATATCCATAGAGCAAACCGCACTTATGTGGATTGGTGGTCTCGTGGCGTGGGGCGTTGAGCGTGGCGGGGCGCCGTGTGGGGGTGAGAAGTACAGTAATTTGTTTCGGAAGCAGGAGGTTGAGGGTTCGGGCCCGCAAACTAGTGCGGCAGATGTTCATTTCGTGAGAGACTCTCCATCTCTCTTCACACCTTAGAGTAATAGTGGTATCCCGGATGGAAGAAACGGGACTTGTTGACTCCTATTTTGACACATTCACAACATGAGCACCTGCATAAAGGCAGACGGCTACCACCTGGTTTATTTGGGTAACCATTAAGGGCTAAAGATGAAAGAAAACGTAAATATATAATCATAAGCAATCAATATTCGTAGTACTTATGTACATTGAACATTGGTAGTAACTGGTTCAACTGATACATTTTTGGATTTTACACCTTTAAAGTTGTCTCTCTTTTAGGCAGCTAAAAACGTCCTTCCCCTTCTCGGCCGCAGTTGCACAAGCTAAATATAGGGTCTAAATATATTTTCAAATAATACATCAAGTCATGGATATATATACAGCGCACATGTATGATTCGTGGTTTCAGAAAAAAAAAATGTCCCAATGTTCTTACTACTGTGCACATACGTGTCACCCTGCAGTCAACCATAGAGTGTGATCCGCTGATCATGATGATAATTGAAATTCATAGAGTGGAAAGTCTGTCATGACAGCTTTCATTAAAACTAATGCTCGAGCAAGTCGTGATGTACATATCTATCAATAATTCATGTACCACTTAAACTCTTTGAAGAAGCTAATTGTAAAAGGTTTGTTATTGACCCTATTGGTGCTTTTGATATAGTTTTGGTGCATTCTGAAACCATGTTCGAGATGGAAAACGGTTTTAAATCAAGGGGTGGTTTGTTACCGCGTTTCTAGTAGAAAAAAATATAAACGCATCATAAAGTGAGATTTAAAGGTCGTCATCCTTGAAGACACGTTTTCATGACACTTTCTTGATTGTACACGTCAATGATTGCGAAACACTTATACTCTTTCTAAAGCTTGACTTCAAATACAAAAAGGTTTATTAATAATACTTATACCACAGAACAAAAGTAACCCTAGGTGACCGATCACTTTTTGTGCAGCTCTTAGATTATGGAATAAACTACCTGTAGACATCAGGAAATCTAAAACATAAGACAGCTTTAAATCAAAGGTGAAAACCTATTTGTTCTAAACATAGACCTAATTTATTTCTGACCATGCAGCACAGTAAAATATATGAATATAGCTTCTGCGCTCTATAAATGATTTATTATTATTATTATTGTTATTATTGTTATGAAGTGAGACCAGATACAATACACAACATTATAGACCTCTTATAGACCTCTTTAATACCGTATCTACAGTTAAGGTAATATTAAAGAAGGGTCCTATATGTCCACTATGACTCTATGAATATATAATGACCTGATAAATATCCTGTTTACATGTTATGGTAATCATTTTTACGTGATGCCACCATCTCCATCCTGATGTAAACACACCCTCTCTTTCAGTGTCTGTCTCTCTGTCTTGCTTTGTTAGTATCAGAAACTTAATTTCCTTCGAGTAACTTATGATAATTATGATCTTCGCGGAAATCGCCATAATTCACGGGGGCAGGGAAGAAATGGGATGACAGTTCAATAATCTACGTTTGTGGATGCTTGAGGAAAGATAAAATAATATGCTCTTTTCGAGGAAATAATTAAGGTTAGAAATCCCCTTTGGCATGCGTTCATTCCTCATTATTAGGTACAGAGCCTCAGAAAGGCTTCTGTTTTTATTTTCTGTGTCATCTCCGTGCCTCACCTTCTACCCCCTCCCCGCTATCTCTCGATCTCTATCTTCAAAACAACTTTCGCTCCTCAGAAACTTTTTCCAAATGTCAAGAAAACCATGGCGTGTTTAATCTCGGCGTACATCGCTGTCATTAAGGGGGAAATAGTTAGAAGGTTACGGTATGCTCTCCGGATAATTCTGGAAGATGAGAGTCATTTGCTACTCCGTGTTTACGAATGAGATTTAGGCCCTGTCCTTGCCGTGTTTTATTCATGAAACGAATTATCTGTGTGCGGTTCTTGTACGGAAAGAGCTGGGGGATATGAAAAGAAATGTGCATTGAGTGAGAGATCGTACCTTCCTCAAAAGATTACGGCCGGATGGAAGTAGGCATGAGAGCTTAAGTCCCCAAATGAATATTTATGAAATCAAGCTGATGGTATTTCTCACCATAGGGAGGGATTTCGATGCTTATTGAATTCCAAGCACGAGAAAAGTGGTATTTCTAATCCCTTCAACGTCATTTTCTTGTTTAGGTGTTATTCTCCCTTTCTCTTTATAGTTTCTATAAGTTAACTTCTATAAAATTGACTTTAAAATATAATTCTATACAAGTAATGACTTATATACGTGAGGTGCCATAGATGTACACATATACACGCATTCATTCATGTTCTTTGTTACCTCCTTTTTAATATGGATTTTTTTTTTATATCGAATATGATATGATAAACTGTACAAAGCAATGTAACATTGGTGTAATATAGATCTTGGTTACGCGCAGTGATCAAAATGTCAGCTGAAAATAAGTCCATGTATAACCTTATCCCTATTAAGGTCTGGTAAAAGCTCCTACTTTCAAAGCAGCGTTATAAGCTGGTTTCACATTATGCAGCTTTCTAAAGTCCTGTTCAAAATAACGCATTTACTTTGACTTAGTTTGACTTTATTTCCGTTGGACTATCGAAGACTTCAACAAGAGATTTCCATCTCTCTACCGGATAAGTCATTAGTAGGCCTATACTTGTTTACTCGTGGGTGGATGAATATCACAGATGCATTTCCTTGAAGAAGGTGTGTTCAATTATCTTGTTTCCTTCCTTTCTGCGTCTATGTTTTCCTTGTTCCATGTCCTACATCTTATTTTTTTCTTCTTTTCCTCTTGTGGTTGTTGTTGTTCTTACCCGACATGCTTCTATCATAGATGAGCATTAACATCTTCCTCCGGTCCCCTTTATTTTCCTACTCGAAGGGGTTGAAGAGCATGGTCCTGTTGCACAAAACTTACCATTGGTGGTAACTTTGCTTTCAATAGCAACTTCTATGTAAACCTTGAATTTGATTGGCTGTGTATGTTACCATAGTATTTACCATTGACGAAGGGGCACGGATGGTGTAGACACAACAAGACACATCCACTGTTGTTCAAAATTTACACTACTGATCAAAACGTCTACATTATCCACCAGACGCATAATGAAGATGATCGCACCAATATGGCATGGTGCCAAATTTCATAATGAATTAAGAGGTTTTAATTACCCAGGGGAGCCTCATTAGTGTGAACACTGCTTTTCACATGAGCTCTATTAGTACACCAATCACTGGATGAAATGATCCTTCCAGGTCCCTATTGCTTCCCTATACTTGTATGAACAAGTAACTCTTAACTCCCTTAACTCTCACGTAAAAAAGTATAGGGGTATGTACAGATCAGATATGTGGCTTCAAATGTTTCGTTGAGAAAAGCATACGGATACATAGGTGCCAGATGCAAGATTCGAACCCTTCCCCTTAGGATCGAGATTATGAGGAACTGACCACTTTACCACAGGCTTGTTGCTGAACTCGCCACTAACAACGGGAACTGTGGTATGTATGTATTGCGTCTTCTCCCATGTATCATCTTCAGAGTTATACATGATATATCAGTATCAAAAGGAACCCGTTTCCGGAGGTATGAACATTCATGAGATGTAGATAAATTGATAAACGTAATAACACTGTGACAATAACTTTCCACTACTTCAATAAACATGTCACGTGCATGTAGATAAAATGCATATAAAATGCAAGACATGGTCATGCCTTATTATTGCATGCAATGCTACGAGTATTTCTAAGGAGCATTTTACATGTTCCTTATCTTTATCCTTTCTAATGAGCAGCTTATGAGCTTACGTATCTCCTTGGCATGGAGCTGATGTGGTTTTCCAACGACCTGCAATCTAAAGGCTAAGCAGAATGCAGCCATATTAAACAAAGTGACATTTATCAAATTGTTATGACTTGCAGTCCGTTTTTTCTTGTTTGCAAGTGTGACATTGTTAAGATAAAAAAAGAACTAGACTAGTAATTCCTTCGGTCTTCTCATGAAAAAATACTCCATGGCGCACGAACTAGTCGCATAGATTCTTCGATCTCTCGTAGCTTCCGCACGCCTCTCAAGTTGTCTTGCCAAGTGCTTGTCAGAAGCGCTTCATGTTGGTTATAGATATCAGCCCCTTCGGAAAATACATGTTCAGGCTGTAAATTATGCTACTCATGTTCCAGAGCAAGACAAAAAGCGAAGCACGTCACGATTGGCAGGCCTCTCAATCTCCGATGCGATCTGGGTTAACCATTGCCTCTGGGTCAAACGACATGTGAAAACCCCTCAAACGCCAGAATGGCACTAGGTATTTGCCTACTCTGGAATTACCGTAATAGCTGCATGAAACATTCATTACGGGAAACGAGTCTCCATTCAAGACGACCCACCCGGGACTGGGAAACAACAGGTATTGAGCTTGTCCTTCGAGGGTGGGCAAATTACTTGGTACGGGAGCAAGGAGAACAAAAACAATGATGAATTCGAAGCGAGATGGAGGAGGAGGAGGAGGAGGAGAGCTCCGGCGTATTATGGTAATCAAATGATCAGATGGACCAGGGAGCCACAAGAGTCGCAGTACATCTCCCGGCATGTAATGATCAAGTCCAATACTTCCTGTCTTAACCTATTCGGGACCAAGTACCACAAATGTGTGGTTTGGGGCTGTAAATATCGATATGAACTGTTAAAACTAATACAAGATACATCACGTGAACATGGTGAAAGGGCATACATATCTGCATAGATGAATCCATTCTGGGCATTGAGTGATATACATATCACCTTTGTAATGATTTTTCAAAGCAAAATAAGGGGCAAATTGGCACTAAATCTTTAGATTGGCAACTCGCTGAAAAGGTTAGAAATACCTCTTTGCTCTTCAAATCGGCATAATTTTGGCAAAATTTACTCTAATTTGAATGATTTAGACGTTGTATTACTTTATAATATAATTTACACTACGATTTTTTTTTACAGTAAATTTCATTAAAAAGTAGTGTTGCCAATTTATAAGCCACATAGTGATCAGTTTTGCTCGAAAAAGGCCTCCTTCCAAAATGAGTTAAAGTTCAACCCTTGCTAAGCCAGATAATTTCTGCTCTGTGACTGATGACAAAAGGCACACATGACACATAAAGAAACACGTGAAAATGAAGGTATTGGTATTAGGAAAGATTCACACTTTGATGTTTAATTGTACAGAATGGTAGTCAATTACAGCAAAATTTTTCAATCAAGGAAAGATGAAGCTCAACAAACTCAGAATCCTTAATGCATTACACGCTATCGATACATGCTCGCACTATTACATCATAAACATCCCACGAATGCGTACATTATCAGGCATAGGAAGGCTTAAGAGCTTCCTATGAATAATATGGAGACCATACATTCGTCATAATTTATGTATGAAAATCGACCATAGACAAAATAAACTCAAATGTGAAAGTAACAATATATAACCCTAAAAGGTAGATTTGAACAAGTTCAAAACAGAATCTTACCCTACGCATTACTTTACACATTGTAAGTACATGCATGAGCTATATATCTCTATATCTTGTATATTGAAATTGATATCTTAGCACGTTAGGTTTACAGCAGCAGTACTGTACAGTTTATATAGGGTGTTTAAATTATAAATGTATACATACACATCTCAAATCTATCAATATATCTAAACATCTATACATGATATATCGTCACATTGATCAACATTTATAAATACATATATTGGAATTTTCAGAACCGAATATAATATGGCAGTATTCAGGATTATGACACCGTAGTATATTAATGAAAACGTATAAAAAAAGAAATAAAAGAACACAATATTGTTTGCTCCATCTAATTATATTTTACTTTTGATTAATTCATTATAATTATAGGATACAATATATGACCTCGAAATTGTTGTGTCGCCTGTTAGCAATTACCACGGTGAAACCTACAATCCAGGTTAATTCCTTTACAGTTTCTCATATTGAACAATTCCATAAATTGCCCCGAGCGTCTTGAAAATAAATTAAGCGGTTGGTGGAGGATCTAATATACAGGTCCGTGCCTCAGGATGTTTCATTATGCTCTATACAAAGCTTAAACCACTTGCTGATATCGGAAATAAACTGTGTATGTATATTTTCGAAAAGGGCCTGAGGGGGTTACTGTAGTAAAAGTTGTCATTAGCGTGTGGTATAGATAATCAGCATGACCATACAGGTGGGTTTCCCCCCCCCCTCCTACTCAGCCCCCAAGATACACACTATGTATTTTAGGTGTATGGTTTGAAGTCACTAAGCTATTTGCACACAGGATGACCTAGTAATTTCAACGGTAAGGTTTCAAATTACACTAATGACTATTCATAAAAAACGTGTGGTGCTCCACACGTATAAAAGAAAAACACATCACAGGCACAGTCATTGATTTTACACACACGTGTTGAATAATGAAGACATATTTTACATTCCAATTGACAGAAGAAAACAAAAGATTCTGAAATTGCAGCGCTAAATGTATGCAGTGACATTATCTCCTCTCCCCAAATGTTTTTGCAGGCCACATGATATATGGGTCATTATATATGATTGGAGAATGGGGCCAACTAATTCCAACATTGCTTTTTCTCTCTTTCTCGGTCTTACTCCACTCCCCCTGCAAACCCTGTCTGTATTTCATCGAAAAGCACACGGTGTGGGCTGATAAGCCCATCAACTTCCGTACCTCACACCTCTACCGAGAGAATCCCATTGGGGATTGATTCGAGAGCCATCAATAAACGAACGTTGGCCACCGTTTTACTGGTGTCCAGACGAATGCATAATGACTCCATCACGAGCCCCCACTCCTCCGAGAGTGATTGTTGAAACGCTCCTCCCCAAAACTTTCACTGTTCCAAGGACGAGTAAAGGATAAGACGATAACAAGGGCCGTGGCGCTGAACGTGCAGACACTCCGTGTGCCGCCTGATTTACCGGCTCATTAGCCGTAATTGCGTTTGAGCGGGGACGGGGACTGAAGAAGGAAGCGAGAAAGAAGATTAGCAGATTAAAGGAAAAACGAAACGCCAATCAGTAAAGAAAACTTGCAATCATCGACGATCTACATGGGGGAGAATGCGTTTTGATGGACATACAGGCGCTGCGCCCATTATATTACCAGTGCGCAGATGGGCGATCCATTTCATCTGGTGTAATTCGTAGGCACGTGCACTTTTGGTGCAGCGATAATGGTGTACTTTGAAAAAAAAATCTAACTGAAAATATTTGTTGTGGGAGATTGCTTACCGACTTAATCTTCACAGTCATTCGTGTACACTATATGTGAACTCTCGAACAAAATGTATTTAATATATAGGTTTGAAACCTAGAGAGATTAATTCAGAAATGCAAATGTTATTTTGGGTACGAACACGCTTCACATGGTATGTACATTACATTAGTCAGACTGAACAATGTCCAAAAAAAAATCAGAAATGCAAATGTGATTTGGGGGATAAGCACGCTTCACATGATTTGTACATTACATCAGTCACACTGAACAGTGTCGAACAATTTGAACTCCAGCCGGAATAATGTGATCACTAATGGTTTCCAAATAATGACTCCGTCTCGCGTGATCAAACAAATCAAATCAAAGAAAATCAGTTTACCATCCATGCCATCTGGCGAATGTTTTCAAATAAGCGCTAATTCGGTTCATCAGAGCTTGGCGGGCTGATGGTTTGGATTATGTACTTTACATTATAGATGACATTACATATGTTCCTTTCAGCAACCTGTTTATTGCTGGTAGGATGACTTTAATTTCAAGTGGGAAAAAAATCCTTTAAACACTCAGTACACATGTGTATCACATCGCGCTTTTTGACTTTACTAAACAATTTCTTGATTATTGCAGACTGATAAGTATTTGAGAGACATGAACGATAATTCTGAATGAGATTGCATATGCATTACACAATTGCTCTGACTAGTGATATCCTCAAATGTATTAAGCTGATTTTGTCCTTTAGTATCTCAGTATTTTTTTTATTTATATGAGTCTTACTGCTGCACCGAAATAGCAAATGAAAAATTTATGAAGCTTCCGGGAAAAGAGCACAGCCAATCGAAAAACTTTTCTATCCACGTTCCGTCACTTTGCCAGCATGTAATATATCCGGGGTATTTAGATCTTGAATCATAAAGGTCATTTATCACGTCAAAAATGCATGAACAAAGATATGAAATGAAACATTTCATGCCACATTCGTTTCCTTATGGGGAAACTAAACTCCTGGCTTGTATCGTATGACTCCTAATATGAGGAGGAGAAGCTGACATGGGGATGTCATCAGGATGCATGCCAATACCTCGAGCAGGGACCCCGAACTCCCTGGGCCCATTTCTGACTCTGCCCGATGATAACCTTCTCGACTCCAGACGCCTCGGCTGTAATTGCCGAATGACGCGTTACATCTTTTAAGTCTGAACGTTTTCAATTGAACGTGAACCATACTTACGTTGTTGGCCGATTTTTGAAATATTCCTCCTGCGCTGTGCCCTGCACTTCAAAAAAGAAAACTGTTGAAGTCTGCAATGAATATTCATAATTGTGCCAATCACGGAGCGAGCAGATACAAACGCTGTTCGCTCTTCACGCCAAGATGCACAGAAGCATCATTAAGGACAGTTAGTCTGAAGCTATAGACTCAAATGACCACAACCTTGTAAAGTATTTTAAAGTCTATTTTACAAACACGACACACTTGTAACAATTGTTAGTACTTAGAAATAAATCAGCAGTCATCAAGTTAAAAAGAGTGCCTTGCCTATGCCCATGTAGTTTCATGCCCACTAATCGAACGGTGATTTTTTTTTGTACCATTTGCTTCGCAGCATAGTTATTAATGTGATACGTATGAAGTATTAAACATCAACATGTTTGTGATAACCTACAAATATAAGGATCTATCTCCAGAGGATTCAACTCAAGTAGGACACTCGTAACTAGATATCCAACTCAATCTTTCATTCTGTATACACGCTCACTTAACTCTTGATATGGTCCGAGAAACATAATCCAGAATCCAGTCGTTATGAGCATAGCCTTGAGGTGGGGCTGGAATATTAAAGTCAAGCTCCGCAAGTGAAGTCGCAGTAATTGCTCCACGAAGAAATGATTTATAGTGACCTCGCAAGGGAGTCTGACATGGGAATAAAGATTACCAAAGGTCATGGTTAACTGTCAGAGTGTGGCAAAGGAGTGTGAAGTTTGGGCAGAGAGAAAGCGAGAGAGAGAGAGAGAGAGAGACAGAGAGAGAGGGAGGGAAAGAGAGAGAGGGAGAGAGAGAGATAGAGAGAGATAGAGAGAGATAGAGAGAGAGAGAGGATGATAGATAACTATATATTTGAAATGAAGACATCTTCTTGGGTGGGATGTAAAAAAGCCATCCTTCATTTTTTTTTCGAACGACGACAACAAGATATGAACGTATCATTCTATCTCCTCTCGGTACTAAGCCTGCAAGAGCTTATACACATTTCATTTACTTTTGGCTCTAACAGGGTTAAATAATTGATTTATCAAAATGAGAAGACATATAGGTTTTTTTTCCCCAGGACATTTTGCAGCTGCACAGGTGCTGCGACCAGAAGATGGGTTGTCTGCAAACAGTTTTAGCTGTCGTTGAGAACCCCGCCTGTACAGCCGTTTCCGACTAGACACTGCTCGTTACTTTTGTTTTCTAATATTTACCCCAGTTTGTCACTAGAACAATAGATCGTGTCTGGTCCATATTCTTTCTAAATTACGGACCGCCTTTGTAGATTATGGCCCGTATTCGAACATAGGTTGATCGCAAACAGTGTTCTAAACGTGGAATTAATTTATGGGATTCCAAATAAAACAAAATGAAACATTATTATTGATTTTGTATAATTGTTTTGTCCTCGAGATCCCTATGGTGCATTATTTAGTGTGTCCACACAGTAATAAGAGCGAAATAATGAAATCGACTACTGTGGTGATTCTGTGATGAAAATCAATGAGTTTGGGACAGTATCAGAATATTTAGTTGGCGACCCATAAAGTTTTAGTACACTCTTTGCGTTAAAACTCTGTTTAGTAAACGGGCCATTGTCTTTCTACATTCACAAGACACGCCCTCCAATTGATACTGATAGGATCCCACCTCAACGGGTAACCATAATACATACAACATTGTAAACAGTGCGCGTAAAAAATGTCACAATTATAACATGAATGTATGCATGTAGGTATGTATTTCATGTCTGGGTGTGTGTCTTTACAGTTTTAGACAGCCTGTCGGACACAAGAAATCATTGAGGGAATACAGGTGTCGTGTGTTACGGCTCGTAATTCAAACCCGCCCCACCGAGACCCGTCAGATTTGGCCGAAAGAGATTGTAACGATCAATCTGAAAGTGTATATGGGACAAACAGCGACGTCTTCCTCCAGGGAAGTCAGGCATTACCCACACTCTCTCTCTCCAAGATCTTCCTTTCATAAGCCGTTATGAGACTGACAATCCATGCTTTTTATGAGAGGAAAATAAAAATGGGAATTGGAGAACTTTATGTACAAAATGAACATAAATGGCAACACAGAGAAGCTACTGCATTAGATGAACGTACATGAACACAGAACAAAATGCGTATGATTTTTTAGTCTCTATGTCTCTAGTCTCTATGTGTGTGTGTATATTTTGTGCAATGTGTGCATTATGAGGCAAAAGTGTTGCTCAAGATGTGAGGTAGAGTAAACAATATACACCCCATAATCGCATTCACTTATTGATATTGTTTTCATAATCATGCATATACTTATTTATTCTACAAAAGCCTCTGTAGTCCAGTTTTCAGACATACTATGCATAAAGGCTCTATCAGCAAGACTTTAAAAGCAGGACATATCTAAGCTTTACTCAATCCCGTGCTACATTTGCGTTTTATGTACAAATTATGCAAGCCAGTTCACAAAGAACGACTTTGGTTGTCAGAGAAGATCAGTTAACATTAAATGATTATGCTAACTTCACATCTTCTATAGATGACTATTGTCAATACACTACTGTGTGTGCAATATCGTGTTATTCCCGAGGCGCACGCCAACTTGTGTATATGTACATTGCTGTCTTCACCACCAGTAGGCTATGCGTGCCACTTCACCCTTATCCTAAAACACACACTCGCCCAACGACAGAAGTTATGAAGGCAGGGACATATGTTTAGGAGATACATTGATAAAACGGTAATCCAGGTGCGAATCAAGCTTCATACTTTAACGTGTCGCTTTTAATCAACGCGTCCGAGATGCAATTTGAATAAGATATGTAAATATACAAAAAGAAAAAAAGCATATAAAAAGATTTGTATCAAACCTTGACACGTGGTTCCATTTGGCGCGTATGCTACGGGAGAAGAAGTTGTTGAAGGATGTCTTGAAACACTGGCTTTACCATCCTGCCGGGGAGGGAATCATCTTTGGGGATCTGCATTTCATCGCCAATTTTCTGCTCGATGAGCGTAGTAGTATTATATCCGCCCTTTTCCTTTCTTGGTATTCTGGACTCCAGCCAGGCGGACAAGACAGAGATAGGAGCATCAGATAGCTCATCTTTGTGTTAAATCGCATCAGTGTGTCATTTGGCAGCGAGACTTTCTCGCTGATGTGATTGCCGAAGCGAGTGACATAAACGGGAGAAAATGTAGATGATCGTGAAAGACCTGTTTTTCTCTCTTTAAAGATCGCATTTATATACATGTATTTAATCGTGAGTTCATCCGATAAGGGGCACATTTCAGTTAATGCGTGGGCATTATAACAAGGTCTCTCATTTGTCATACTAGATCCCCTTAAGGTCGGAATGGTGATTTGGAATAGTCAGAAAAATTTAGTTTGTCAGCGCAGACCATTGTATTCAAGGTGTAAATGGCAAGGTCGTTTTACGTGCCATGCTATATCCTCTAAGGATTGGAACGGTGATTTAGAATTGTCAGCGGAATCAGGCCTTAGGAGTCAATGTTTAAATATAGACTACGAATGGCCATAGGTGATATACATCCATCTCTTAACTCTTTGTAAGCCATACAAAGTAGAACTGAACTCTATGGGAGTTGCGTGTATTACTTCCGCATACACCGAACGGGTTAAGACGCCACTGCTCTGTCAGAGTGTGGTCCCATTTCACCAAGCACTTACTTTGAGACACCTCGAGAGAAGTGAGTCTGCGCCTTCAGGCTATATCTGAAGCTGAGGAACAGTAAATGTATTTCGTTCTCTACATGTTTATTTCATTGCGTGGAAAAGATCAATGAATACGCTGAGCACGCTTCATTTGCACCATTTCAATCTCCTTCTTGATCTCGATCTCGATCGCTCTTGACGCTCTCACCCCCTCCCCCTTCCTATCCCCCTCTCTCTTATCTCTCAATCCAACTCTCCATTTTTTATTCCGATGATTCCACTTTTCCGTTTGAATGTAATTCACATAAAGTGGTAATAATTCCGTTTAAAATGTATCCAATGACAGACTCCTCAGTCAGGCCCTGGATTTTAAAACCGATTTTAAGCAGACGGAACATATTACTCGTCGATAGAAAGTGTATAATGTCGACGTTAATCTTTGAGGGGGAAATAAATTGGTGTTGTCACTAATGCATGGGTTCGTATTGAGTCGCCAGACTTTGCGACGCACGACTTACGGTGATGAATGAGTTTTATTAGAAAAAAGGGGAAAACTACTTAGGTCTATTTAGGCTAAAGAAGCAGACGTTGTCAATGCTTTAATGCTTAAATAAGGAAACTATTTCAACGTTGCGAATTTGAATGAGTAGTTTGCGTGTTCCTTTAACATGTTCAAAGCAGTTCTTTTTAACCGTCCTTCAAAGTATTCATATACTTTTCATATGTATTCATAAATGATACAACCATTGATACAAGCTCATTTATATTTTACAATAAGTTTTCTGAAAATGAGTATAATAAAATACGATGACAACTTGAAGTTTTGATCGTCGTGCCGTAGTCCTTTCAAAATGTTTAAGGTATACTTCAATGTGTTGTTAAATATGTTATTGACTTTGACAGATCTGTAATTGTTATGTCTTTTATATGTTGAAATTTAGTTAGCGTGTACTTGCAGTGTTAAGTTGTCTTCGTAGTTTGCTTGTTATACCCGTGATGACATGCCATGATTTATATCATGGACGAATGCTTTTATATTTGAATTTGAATTTGAGCAATGGGAAGAGAGAGAGAGAGAGAGAAAGAGAACTCACTGGGTGTGGCAGAGAGCGAAAGGGATAGCGAAATACAACGAAGAGATTTAAGAGAGAGAGAAGCAGAACGTCTGACATAGACGATATGACTATAAATACGTACAGGTGGGGAGAGAGAGAGAGAGAGAGAGAGAGAGAGAGAGAGAGAGAGAGGAGGGAAAAAGAGCGATACAGACAGAGGGAGATACATGAGGGACAATGACCACACTTGACCACGTGGTCTGTCATGCATTTAGCGTGCATCAGTGCGAACCCATTGATTAGAGCTTTCTTCCCAAATGGTATTCCCGTCTTTTCACCTTGTGGTTTCACCGTACAATTGCCATCACTTGATATGAAATGCCACATAAACAAGGAAGGCATGGAAGGTGGATGGGATGGAAGGTGGGTATTTGCATAACATCGTTTTTTTTCCTCAGGTCTTATGTTTCTTTGTGGATGTTGCTGAACGCGTGGCAAGTTTGACTTTACATTTGAATTTTAGAGTAAGCATTCATCTATATCTTTGCCTATCACGATAGTCGGTATTCGACTCTTCCGGCTTTTCTTGTTTGCTACTTCAAGCAAGATTGGGATTCGTTTTACTTGACTTCGCCGCGTTTTTTACGACCAGGGTTTTCGACGAACTCCAAGACTTGTCTCTAAATCCCGAGAAGGCCAGTATGAATAAAACAACACGGGTGCTTATTCCCTCGAGATAGCGCGACCATTCTCTCGTATTCACGGTGTTATGCATGTTCTATGCTGCATCACCCAAACTGACATGATTCAAATCCGCATTTTCATCTTCAATACATTTCTTATAGTTTGATCAAGGATGTTTCAAGTGAGCATCCGTGGTTTGATATATACCAGATGATTTTGTTACGTGATGTTAACCGCTGTGTCACATGAGGTTTTCCCGTATTTTCGAGAATGATTGTGCATGCTCTGTACTGCATCACCCAAATTGACTTGATTCATATCCACATTTCCAGGTACGATGTTTGAAGTGAGGATCCGTGGTTTGATTAGTTTTGATGTCACATTTTCTCGTATTTGGGGAGTGATCTGTAGAAAAAAAGAGGCTACAGAAGAAAAAGGATCCTCTGTTGATCACATTTTCTTTAAATCCCTTTTTTCAAGACTTAATATTACCAGTGTATTACCACAAGGAAACGCCTATATGGCGCTTTAATAGTCAATTTAGTGTCCCATTTTCATACATTCTTCAAAAGGGAATGGCCTTCAATGCCCTACTAAAAAGACCAGTTCTGCCATATAATGTTGGTAAAAGGAATGTACAGGCAACCTTTACTGGATTTAAAGTAATGGTCTACGGCTTTTCAATCCCATTCTCTGATTAGCATCAAATAGACAGATATTCGCTCTAATTGATTAAATTAAGCCCCTTTTTTGATATTAGAATGATAGGCTTGTACTTTAAAAGAAAGAAGAAAATGGATCGAATGTCGCAGGTGGCTTCTAATAGTATGAGGCCGTGATCGAACTGCATGCCACCAGCTCATGTCGGGTTCCATTCAAACGTCACCCTGCCATATGGCGTTTTATCTGTGCTGTCCTGATTACGTGCAATTTAATGGAAATCTGCGGGAGTTTTAAGTGATCATGTCACGGCATCTCCTACAATATCATTCTGCGCACGCCACCATATAATTGCATTTATTGCTCGCTGCATCCAACACAAAATAGCGCAGCGAATCGCTGGATGGTTGGTTGCTCGGCTGCGCGGTTTGATTGATCGCGCGCGCGGTGTGTGACCGGAAAAGGCAGCGGCAGATGAAATAATAGGCCGGCCTGTAATTGTTATTTCGATTATTCTGACTATACACATAACATGGAAGAAGTTTAGTGGGCATTCGCACGTATGATAGTGTACACAGCCTGGTCAACTAGTTGTGCGTTTTTAATCAATAGAGCAGGATTTATTCTACGTTATAGACATCTGATTTTAAAAGACATGTTCAAACAACGGAATCCCCCTCTTCTTTTGTCCTCATCCATGGTCAGCTGAGTTAGCTTTCTACTGAGATTAAAAAAAAATCAAAGATGTGGTTTATATTACTGAATGGTGATTTACCTGTATGTGTTATCAGCATCCACCACATTTTCCTTTGCTTACATTAAGAGAGAAAGTCATGTGAACTTTGAATAAACAAGTACAAACAAGTTGGGATTGTAAAGTTTGTCAGGGAATACCGGTGACAAATCAAATTTCGCGAGAAGCAACCGTGCCTAATAAAGATCCCTTGAAAAGGGTATCACAACCACAAATACGGAATGAGAAGAAAGTAGAACTGCACTGTAAGTCAACTCAGGCATTAGAATCATTTTAGATCTGTGGTAGGCAAGGCTCGAGCAAAGCATGTTTGCGGTGCATGAAAGCAGTCTATTATCTCTCCGTGTGGACGAATTTTTATGCTGAGTTTCGGAAAAGGCACGACTCCCCGAGGCACGCAGTCCTTTTCAGGCTGACAACATGATGCGGACCGGGAGGGGAATTGGGACTTAATGAGATTTGTGTACCATGTTATTTCTTGCCTTTCTTTTCCCTTTCGTGCCAGTTGTATCTCGCCTAACGACACGCTTGTGCACGCCCCGCACGGTAGGCATAATTGTAAGACATGGAGCAAAAAGGAGGAATTTGTCCTCGATGATGCACTGCTGGGTTTCATTAAAGCCTACCCCGTGCTGCACATGTCTCGGCCATTTTTGGAGGGCGAGGTTCGCCCTCGTGAGTTAGGGGTTGGTTGCGTGAGAACAAGGGAACTTAGACGATTAGCACTAGCTCCCCCCCCCCCCCCCATCTTTAACAGTTCCGCCCTTCCACCACCGAATTACCAGTTATAGGAATGATAAAACAACAATAACGAAAGATTGCTTTAAAATAGTAACAGTATATTGCTGGTACTATCTCAGTTTCACGTATTATGATGGTATTTTAATAGTTCTATTCGGCCTAAATAGCATATGCGGGTCTACAACACAAATGTTAACATAGTAATCAAAGTTATTTATGGAAATGTCATCGCGTTATATAATTTTTAATGGCGTAATAAATATATCATTAAAAGACAATGTAATAACGGTTCAGAGTAGTGTACGTTGCCTTTTTGTACGAATGAACGTGTATCTTTAGAGCATCCGTCTTATGGCCAAGAAAAAGTTTAAAGAAAATGGATATTTTATGACCCAAGTTATGGAAATAAATGAAATGAAATGAAATGAAATGGAAAGCAGTAGTAATGGTTGCGGGACCTTTAATCATATGGAACATCCGTTCTGCAGTCGATGTGGCTCACGGTCACGCCTGATTTCAACCATATGCCATATTAAGACGTTTCCATCACGTGATTTTGAAATCAAACGAGAATAAGCCTGCGGTCACGGCAGGACGGTTCTGCTATGGTGACCGATCCCGTAATATTAACCATTTTTATCCCTTACTTCTGACCTGACTTTGAACTGATACACAACCCACGAAACTATTTCTAAAGCCCACCACATACGACACGATCTAGCCACGATTCTGCAGTCGTAAGGGCCTACGACTGGAAATATGACGTCACCATCTTGCACAAATCCAATGACCGGGTCCTGAGCTTTAGCCAGTCGCAGAGTCGTCAGACTGATCGGATCGTGTCATCTGCGGTGGCCTTAAGACACGCAGCTCAGTGTGGAATGCATTCCGTTACACGGGGCCATGGTGACAGAAAGGTCTATACATGTAGTTAAATAGCATTTCTTGTTCAATGAGATATACTGTCTATAAATCCTATACAACATGTACAACAGCAAATATCTGATGAACTCGGCAAGAATGATCACATTCGATTCTTTCGAATGAATATGAGGGTATTGATTTGTAGTGCATGCATATAGAAATACAGTAATTAAAAAAAAAAATCAGAATAATCATCACCCTGCTTGGCCACTGATGTTATCTATTCAAGATCGTGAAAGGAGATTCAAAACTTGGACAAATAGCACAATTATTGTGTAGTTTGCAAAGCTTTCCAATTTCATATGTACTTTCACTTTTCCATCTACATGCACCCTGACTTCCATGCACGAAGCAGTGATGTTTACCTCGGAATAGAAATTAGTAAATATGCTCATTAATTTTGATAATTTTTGAGTTCAACGACTTTTTCAGTTGGAGAGATAATCATTATGAAAGCTTTCTGGCAAAGATGATCTATGCTATGCATGTACATTGCATATGTATAGTTCATAGCTTGTACAAACAGTGCACTAAGAACCCCTACCCCCCCCCCCCCCCCCTCCCACTCACATAACTCTCCTCTTTCACATCCCATCTCTCTCTCTCTCTCTCCATTCTTCCCTTTCTCTCTCTCTCTCTCTCTCTCTCTCTTTCTTTCTCTCCCTTTCTCTCACTAGTCCTCTTTCTTCTCGTGTCTCTACCCCCCGCATCCCTCCCCAATTCTACTTTTCATTCACAGTTTTTCTCGACCCCCTTCCCTCTCGCAAGTATTTTGGCATGGTTCAGTAGGATTTATACTAAATATCAGGAAACGGTTTATGTTAAGCACTCAAGTAGATCTGTATCTACAAGCATGAGGCAGCTACACTCTCCCAATCTCTCTACGCTTTGGGCGGATGTCATCCCAAATATGTTGGGGCATGCATGCTTCGAGCCCGACGTATAACATGCGAAACAGGGATAAATATGACATCGGCGTCTTCACATCCTTGCTTGTAGTTCCTGTGACGAAGTGTGTTTGACGTACTCTGATCCATGAACTTTACAATGAATGGAATGAATGTCCCTTAACGTGTATGAATGTTTTCATCAGCGTTCCAACTATATCTGGACCTCTTTTGTAAACTTAAAGAAGGTTTAGCATCCTTGCAAAACAGAATAGTTCTGGACTATAATGTATTTTTATAATTTAAAAAATGATTATAAAGAAAACAATTATTATGCTTTTTAATTCATCTTGAGGGTAAAGAAAAATGATTATAGATGTTCAATGTATTATCTTATTACGACAATATACAGGCTAGAAGTTTACATACACCCAGGAAATTCAAAGAAAAGTTGACATTTGCCAAACATCATAAAATTTACTGTATCTTATAAAATCTTGTGCTATTTTGACGAATTTGATATCAAACAAATGAATATCCCATGCCCCTTCATCACCTTGCTTTGTCATCAGGAGCTGAAAAATATGAAGGTTTTCCAAAAAAAAAAATTGTTTCATATTTGAGATAAATTAAAAATAAAAACTTGACGATAACATTTCAGATTTGTGCTTGTTTCTTCTCAATACAAACATTTCATATTACACTTTTTTCTTCAATGGTGACATATCATGATAGAAAATGTATTATAAACCATAGATTTGACATTTACACATTTCTATGAAATGATTTTTGAAAATATATTAACAAACAATAGCATACATTTGGCGCGAATATTACTTTTTTTCCAGAAAAGAAAATTCCACCTGAAATATAATTTAATCGCAACGGCATCCCAATCATTTGATACCAAATTCGTCATTGTAGTATTTATATTTCTGAAGATGTAGTAAATTTTAAGATGCGTGGCAAGCGAACAAATTTCACTGAATTCCATGGGTGTGTGTTAACTTTTGGCCTCAACTGTATGTAAGTTGGCTTTGTCAATTCTTTTAACGCACATGTCCTTTAAGGTGCAAGGAGTGATATAATACACACATTATACTTGACAGACAGAGTAGATAGCCTACAGTACAATAACGCTAGAGGAACTACGTATTTTCAAGGCCGGTCAAGCATGATAACACGTTCTTGACTACGCGAGTAATAAGCAAAGTATAAATCCGGAGGTAAGCAGGAGATCTTGATGATGTTCCATTTCACGGATTTTTTTTTTTTTTACCGCCACGGGTACACATGGCGGGAAATTAATGACTCCGTGATGTCAGGGGCGGGGTGAGCATGATTGCACACCGTGTTTTACATGGGTAGTCACGCGTCTTCGCCACCTTGCTCTTCGGTGTCGTGAAAGGAGAGTGGATAGGGGTACGACGACGCCCCCCCCCCCCCCCCTACACCCCATTTACACCATCAACACCCCACAACCCCGTACACATATCTTCCTAATCTACTCACACATATTTATATAAACACCCCTTCGCCCTCACACACATATATACAAATACATACATATCGTCCCTTTTACCACGAACTGGTACCTAAATGCCAGTTTGCGGTGACAGTATATGCACATAAGAAAACCCTGCACACATACACACACTTACACAGATACAAACAAATACATGGACAAAATCAATACAAACACTTACATGCACCAAGCACGTAGTAACACATACATCCAGCCGCATTTCAAACTATACCGTTACCAGCACATTCGATTCATTGTCTTTTCTCACATCTTCATGCATAATGCACAATTCAAGACAAGCGTTAACTTGCATTTGAAACCAAACCACAAACATGTGGAGCGAATGTTGAAGCACATACAGGACAAAGATGAAAGAAAAAGCATGGTTTGTTGCATGGGTTTGCCCAGAGGCTACGTTACCACTGCCGATGGGTATCCGTTGTTACTGACGGTAACTAATTTACCCATGCTTTTTGCAAATCTCAATACATTTACATAAAAGACGACTACGATCGTACTATGTAAGGGTGAAAGGTAATATAAAGAGGCTCTAGGTATTTCGAAAGGAATGAGCTAACAGCTATGTTCAGAGCTAACCTTTCGGATAGACTACTCTCACACCTATATTCAAGGAACATAATGACAATATTCACTTTCCTGAATAATGTACATTTCATCAAAAACACCTTCAATGTCGAGCAACAGTGACTTCCTGTCCATCTGACATTTCACTACTCCTCAAATGAATCGCATGATCGCTTTTACCCGACATAATCTTTAACCTGATAATAATCCCTACTGAGCCCGAACATCGTTTTGTCCGTGAGATCTAAATAACATTAATAGCCTAATTAACCCCATTTTTGCTCGAGCATTGCCGTCGGAAAGGCACGCGCATTATCCTTGTCTAATTACATTTTGATTCCAAGGCATGAATTCTCACAAGTAATTCTGGCGCGTCTTAATACGGGGCAGATGCCCTTCGTTGGGGGATGTGGGGATGTGCTGCCATTTTCAGAGCGCTCAACAGACGAAACGTGACGTGATACTCTCCCATTGAAATCTATTTCAAACAAATGAAGAAAACGTTATTAAAGCCTAATCAGATTAAGCCTATATGAGAGGATAAGTGGTATACCAGACATATATGAGTGTGTAGCTATACAGTGCATATCATATAAGTAGGTAATTCAATCTAAAATGCAATGGTAACATTTTGAATAATCATATTAAAGCTACCCCAATTTATCTCGTTCGCTATCCATAATGTGGCAATACGCATATTTAAACTCATCATACGTTTAATCTCGTTACATTTGAAAATTACTTTTGTTGTACTATATACATGCATAATGTAATTATAAGTATATCCCTATATAATCAGATTGACAACTATACTGTCATGTATTATATACAACTACAAATGGTTCATACATAGGCATCTTTGACGGAAAGGGTGCACCTTTTTGAGGTGGAAAGGGAAAGACTATTGGCAAAGATATAACGTAACATAAGTATGTCACGATGTAGAAAGGAGAAATTGAGAACGGAAGTAGCCCTCCTCTCCGGTAACGCAATAATCGCCATGCCGGGAAAGAGGGGGGAATAATGCGTGGAAAGGAGGAAGGGCGGGTATATTAAATAAAAGAGGGAAATTGATCTAGAAAGAAGAGGAAGTAATCAAAACCCCTTTCAATCTGAGCTCTTGTACTTTTGTGCCTCCCATCCCTAGCCATTAGACGCGGCATAACTAGTATTGGAATGTCACCGATCCATATTCCTACGCACTGCCTTTTGGCTGCAGGAAACATGAAAAATTCATGTATACGCACTAAAACTTAGGTAACAGTGCGTTCACACACGGGGATGGTTTGACGCTACGCTCGCGAGAATTGACAATCCTTTTTGGAATCTTGCCAAGAGTTTCTTCGCTCTGCATGCAGCAGATTGTAATGGCATTTAACGATTGCTACATGACTCAATCATCATGCTGTGCAACGATATGAAACGATAGCGGCGAGCGTCAGCGGTGTGTGAACGCGGCCACAAGCTAGAGGCTTTTTATCTATTCTTTCAAATCAATGACCATTTTTTCAACCACAGGATTACAAGTGCTCCAACTCTACCCTTCCATAATGTGTCCGCGAAATTTATGGGTATTCTATGTATTCAATATGTAACCTATGTTCATGTTACTCTGTATTATTGTGTTATTTTATACATAGGGGCTACCATGTTTAAATAAGACTAAATAAATTAACAAATAAATATGGGTATACATCATTTATTTTACTCTTATTCCTTTTAATATCATTCTTGAAAATGACGAGATTTGTTTGAAATCTGAAGAAACCAGAAAACTGTCCATCAGACTATGTATTCTATGGACCGATTAGAGTGTGATGTGTTCTTTCACCACTTCTACTCGTTCATAGGATATTAGTATATTGATTTCAATGCAGTGCCAATTCTCATTAAAGTTTCGCACGTTTCGTTATATTTGTGAAGGCTCGATAATCATTGCATAATGTGTACAGCTGTGGCTTTGTATTAAGTTAGTCCTCTCTGATGTCTGTATTGTCTCGCTCTGCCATATTTTGTCTGCAAGGCAGACTTCTTCAAGTATTCTTTCCATGATCAATTTTAATCACATTTTATGATACCGAGGTGTAAACTGTTTACAGCTTTCACCACCACCATGACCACAGCGTTTCAATTGATTGTGATGGTTACCAGAGGGATCCGGTATTTTGCACAATCACGGCGTGATATTACTCAGTAAATGCCCACATTTTATGTACGGTTGTACGAGTTTACAGTACCTTACTTCATATTATGAATATTAAGAAGTATGCTTAAAATTGAACTTAAACCTCCAGATGCCCACGAGAACACACACACACACACACGCACTCACACACACACGATGTTTAAAATGCATAGTTTGATTATAACGAAGCCAATGTTATAGTTTGTTTGTCGACCGGAAGACATCAATAATTCGTTTTACCGAGTTTTAAGGCCAGGTTGCATGCTCAACCCTCACCCCTTGAAACGCTCCCCTCGAGAAAAGAAGAGACAAGTCAATTACGTGTACTGTGTGAAGCTAACGTCACGCCCTCCATTTAAAAGAGTTTCCGCTGGACGGAAGGCAGCACCTGCAAGATAAATGTTTGTGAGCCAAATTGAGCATTTCGGATGCTCTTTCATTCTCTCCCCCTTCTCTCACTCTCTCTCCCCCATATCTCCCCCCCCCTCTCTCTCTCTCTCATTCTCTCTACCGTTAACACACTCTCGCTGAACCTTAATTCTAAATATTGTCGCTTGATTTGCGCATCTCCCCCCTCTCTCTCTCCCCCTTCTATCTCCCTTATTCTCTATAATCTCGTAAACACGCTTTTCTCCTCGCTCAACCCTTCGTTTTACCGTTTCACTTCATTTGCGTATCTCTCTCTCTCTCTCTTTCTCTCTCTCTCTTTCTACCTTTTTATCTCATTGTATGTATATATTTCTCTGTTTCCTTCCCTGTCTGTATACATCCATCTGTCTCTTTGCTTGTTTTTATGTTTCTATGCCTGGTTGTATGTTTCTCTTTCTGCCAACCCCTCTCCTTTCCCTTTCAGTATATGTCTCTATGAATTCAGCTCTCAAAATAACACTGTCCGTATCTACAGAACTTGTCCGATCTAGATTAAATCAAGACCTTATGTGTTATGCAACGTACAATCTAGATATTGTCTGATCTACATTATCTAGATTAAAGCAAGACTATACGCGTTCATGCAATGCACAAACTAGTTATTGTCTGATCTCGATCAAAGAAACACCATACACATTCATGCAATGCACAAGCTAGATATTGTCTGATCTAGATAATTGCAAGACCTTACACGTTCACGCAATGCAAACGCTAGATATTGCTTACCTAGATCCATGCAATACCACACGCTTTCATGCAATGTACAAGCTAGATATTGTCTGATCTAGATAATTGCAAGACCTTTACGTTCATGCAATGCACAAGTTTGCTAATGTCTGATCTAGATCGAAGCAAGACATTACGCGGTCGGGCAATCAACAAGCTAGAAATCCTCTGATCTAGATTACAGCTAGACCGTACGTTTATGCAATGCAAAAGGGAGATATTCTGAAAATTGTAATAGTTTACACGAGAAGTCTTTACTCATATGCGTAATGTTGTCCTGCTTCCGCGCACTCTTCTTTCACTCCTGCCATTTAGACTCATTGCTTCAATCTTACATTGTCCAATGTCCAAACTATCTTAAAAAGATTAGAAGATCAAGAAACGTATATCGTGATTTTCTCTGAAATCGTCGAACATTTTAAGCACAACGCAGATAATATCAGCTGTGAAAGGCCACCGAAGACGAAACGACCCGATCTGTCGCGTCGCACGACTGGCTGTTCGACGCAGGACCCGATCATACACCTCATAGGATTTGTACAAAAAGATGACGTCACTTTCAAGTCGTAGGCCGTTTCAAGACTGCAGAATCGTGCCCCAATCGCGTCGTATGGGGTCGCCGTTACGTTTATATTCCCAGCATGTAAAGAAAGCCAACACATAATGCAGGTACACTCTCAAGCGTGCAAAACATTTTTGCCGTATACGTCATAAACGTTTATCTAAAAATTTTATGATTCTGTTTATGATTTATTTGTAAGTATTTTAGATTATTTTTATCACTTTATGTATATCATTTTCAGAAATGTATGATAACAGATAAACAACAGGAATGTGTCATTTGTACGAAATGGAAAGAAAAGGGTTTTCATTTAATGTCGAATAAATGCAAGACTGAAATCATAATGAAAAAGTTGTTTATGTATCCTCAACAACATCATGCATGCATGACTTCTCAATATGATAATTAAATATAACAACAATAGGTAATCTGTTTAAAACGCAAACATAATATCATGCTTTTTCTGCACTGCTGAGAAAATACGTAAACATTCATTTTGATTAACACATGTTTTCACTTAATCTGTTTACAAATGTTGATTTTTTGTGTTACTTTTCTATTTGGCATTGCCACCCACTACTATTGATTATTCATTGATATTTGCTTTGTTGGAACGTGAGTAATGTTGCTGTAGCAACCAGTAAGAAAAGCCGTCAGACAGAGGATAATTTTTTTTTGCCAACCCATTGATAGGCACTACTTCTTATCTAAGTTTAACATTTATATTTTGGTGCTTAACGCGATGTGTTTTTTGTACCGTTTCATACAGTTTTTAAATTAATATAAATGCTTGTTATGAGCACCAATGTGCGTGGATTGCTCGTTGCTTGTATGTCACATTTCATATCCGAGTGTCGTGAACACATTGATGGTTGTCTATCCCTGCGTTCAGAAGTTACAGACGACGAACTTTTCGTTCAGTTTTAAAATAAAATTAAGCGCGTATTCTAGTCATGCGCGCCAATATATACTCGGGTCGCTCGTATACCAAGTACGTGGATCTACAGGGGAAATGGTTTGATATACAAGCGTGTGAGCTGCCCCCCCCCCCCCCACACACACACACACCCATCTAACTCCTAAACGCATTGCACACACGCACGTGCAAACAAACATACTCGTAGATTGACGCACACAGGTGCGGAGAGCGCGTGACTCGTGCTGGTAGACGGGCCGAATCGCGACCTCCCAAGGGTCCACCTCATTCACTCCGCCCACCTCATGCACCCCAACGCTTAACACGTGCCCTGTCAACAACAAGCGCCACTCATATGATCCCTTCCCTGCCCTGGATGTCACGGTGCATGGTATTAACTCCAGGGGCGCCAATAACAAGAATAGATACCGGGGAGAGCTCAAACATATCTCATGATTCATAAAGTATTTTTATTTTTATGCAATGGTTCATGATTCATGACAACATAATGACCTACGAGACTTTATATATGGCTTATGATTCGTAACCATCATGTTTCATCACATACTTTAGGATCTTACGCTTTATCTTTTACAACTATCACATATTTTTGAAACATTTTATCAGATATAACCCATGATATATATTTATTTTATTTTATTTTATTTTATTCAAACATATTTAAACAGGATGACAAGATCAGCATAAGCTGTTTTACATCAAGGTCCTGTGTAACATATCAATATAACAAACATACATACAACAGTCGGGATAACCAGTAAAAACAACCAATAATTTTAAAACGCTTTACCAGTAAAGTTTATTTATCGTTATTAAAAATGTATTATTGATATTTACAAATTAAAAAAAAAGAAGATATATATGAAAGACAATATACCACTTGCAAGCTCAGCAAAAAACAACACACAAGCTAAACCATACAATCAAAAGTGTATAACAACTATAAACATTCAGTCAAATCATACAGAAAGTGCAATCACCCAAGAACAAAGGGAAGAGAAAACTAACAGTAAAGATGCACTCAACACAACATATTAGCACAAATGTAACACACCTGTCAGCCATTCTATTGCTAAGCCTGCAAAGCGATTTTGAAATTTAAAAAAAAAAAAAAAAACAATGATAGGAGCGACGAAAAAAAAGAGTTGTTGCTAGGAGACACATTATTGGTTGCTTTCTGGTTGTACATTTACATGAAATTGAATTAAAATAATATTTTCTTATACATGCTTTTGAAAGATTGAAGAGAACTTGAGTTTTTCATTGCATCTGGTAACGCATTCCACCTTTTACCTCCTGCATATCTGAAACTGTTCTTATAGGATTCTAAATTTGGTTTCGGTATTACAACATTTAAGGTATCAGCTGCTCTGGTATTAAATCTATGTCTTTCAAAAAGCATGTCAATACTATTGCACAGACGAATAGGTGCCAGACCATGTATACATTTAAACATAATTGTTGCAAGAAAATAATCCCTTCGTTCTTCAACTGTTTTCCATTTTAAAGATCGAAAAATATCTAAACCATTTGAATTTTCATAGTCATAATTACAAGTAACGATACGTGCTGCTCTCTTTTGTAGACGCATTAAGATTTCTTTGTTTTTTGAAGAACAATTCCCCCATACGGAACAAGAATAATCAAAACAAGGCTGAATAATAGTTTTATACATAAGGTTTAAGGAGTTGAAATCAAGGTATTGACTCATTTTGCGTAGTGAGAAAATCTTTTTAGCAATAGATTTGGTAAGATTCTGAACATAAACATTCCAATTAAGATGATTATCAATGTCAATTCCTAAATATCGAACATGGTCAACTTGTTCAATTTCATCCTTTCCTATAGATATATTTAGATGATGAGTTGAAGTAGCACTAAGTAACATTACCTTTGTTTTGTCAATATTGATACGTAACTTGTTATTTGTATACCAATTAGCTAATAAATCTAAATCATTTTGAAGTACGGTTTTAACAATATTTATATCCTTGTGTGCGTAATAGATAACAACATCATCAGCGAATATATTACAAGAACATGATTTCAGAGAATCAGAAATATCATTTATAAATAGCAAAAACAATATTGGTCCCAGAACACTTCCTTGGGGCACCCCTGTCATAATATTCCTTGATCTAGATAATTCACCATGACAAAAAACCTTCTGGGATCTTTGTGATAAGTAATTAGAAAACCAAAGCAATTCTGACTCTCTAATTCCATATCCTTGCAATTTCATAAGTAATAATTTGTGATCAATTGAATCAAAACATTTGGATATATCGAGAAAACAGGTAGCTACAAGTTCATGTTCGTTAAAAGCTTCTAACCAATCATCGACTGCACGATGTAGACATGTAGTAGTAGAATGGTTTGGTAAAAATGCTGATTGATCAATATTAATAAGGTCATTCTTAAGAAGATAATTTAACAATTGTTTTTTTAATTCCTTTTCAAGCAACTTAGAAATATGACACATAACAGAAATAGGTCTATAATTTGTAGGGTCACTCTTGTTACCTTTGCCTTTATATATGGGTGTTGTCTTTGCTAATTTCCAATCTACAGGAACTATACCATTAATTAAACTTTCATTGTATAAATAGCAAAGTGAAATAGATAGTACTGGAGCCCCAATTCGTAAGAGTTTTGAATCAATCCCTAAAATATCTATATTACTTTCAGTATAATCGAACTGTTTTGTGAACCTTGAGAATGAGTTCCAATGTATAAGAGATGGATTCACAAGTTATCCCTTTTGGAAGTTTGTATTTGAAAGACGTTGATCCTGCCTGCCCACGAAAGTGATTAGTGCGAATACTTTTGGCCATATGGGACTAAGGCACAGAAAGTAAAATGGTGTCTGGATACTAGCAGCAATTCAAAGTTACTTTCCAATTCCGTAGAATAAAAAAACAAAGTGCACATACCACTCCAAGTATTCCAGCGATGGATCAGTTACACTATAGTTGGTATTTGGAAGAACTTTACGATAAAAAAGTAAGATTCCAGTAGATTTCCGGCATGCTGGGAGAGAGACGGAGATAGAGCTGATATTAGCGGATAGAGGTTTATGGTTTATGATTTATGATTCACAGCAAATATATAGTTTGATACTTATTAATCAATTTTATATATGGCTCTAAATCAAGTGAACGGGGCACATTCAATTTCATGAGTAAAGATATAAAAAAAAAACTTAAGAAGAACTTAAAGCACATTTGGAAAAATGATTAAGTTACGTACCGTCATACCAGAGTGATCGCCGTTGAAAGCTTGCAAAAGTGTTAATTTTAATGATGCGAAATATTTTAAAAGAGGAGGAATTTGATCTGGTCGTAATCCAGGCTCGCATAACATCATTTATGATCGTTAAAGCATGTTCAGTAATTACTTTCTTATTATAACTGAGGGAGGGATACATTACTATGCTGGTTTGGACGATTTCCAAATGAGCTTCACACATATCCCTTACAAAAACAGCTGAGCAGCATGTCGCCATGATTACAGGGAAAAACTTTACTTAATTTTAATTGGCGTTAAGCACATTGTTAACTCAATATGTGCCATGGGAGTATTTGGTTAACCAGTAATGCACATAAATCCTATTTTTCTAGCAGAGGAAGGGTTAAAGTAAACCTTTGGCAATTTTACCAGGCACGCAGCTTTTCATATCCTCCTCGATGATTTTACTGCACTATTATTCAAGTAACCTAAGACAAACAAAATATGTTTATGGATGTAGACATCCAATTTGTGTGTTATGCTTGGATCCATAATCCTAAGAAAATGTCGCTGTTGTGTTCATCTTGCAACATAAGGAAAACATGATGTATTACAAACATAGAACAGAAGAGGTGTAATTTCCTAGCGCAATTCTAACCACGCTAACCATTCTTTTTTTTAACGAAAAAGCGAACGTACTTTTTGAAGATGGCAGAAATTTTGATGTAAACGTCAAGAGAAAACGCAGTTGATATGAAAAAGGAGCCTTAAAAATAAACTGTAACGGAAAGACAAAAAGCCTTCAAAAAGGTGATCGTGAGTACTCTTCTTGCCAATGGTATTTAATTCATGTTCAGGGTTGAACATTTTGAGGATCTGTGATTTAATCACTTATTACTCCAAATGTGGAGTTTGAGCGCAAAAAAAAAGAACTATCAGCAAGTTTCTAAAGTGGACAATACATGAATTTAAGACCAGTGGCAAGGAGATTGCTATGTTAAACTTTGAAAGTTTTTTTTGTATTCATCAGTACAGTATATCCCATTTAAACATTGGTGTCATCGAATAGAAAGTTATTGTAAACATGAAAGCAAACCATTTATCCTTTCTGTGTCAGATAAATTTATTATAAACACAACCAAAAAAGAAAGTCCCCCCTTTTTCAAAATACAATAACTTTTTAACAAAACACGTTAATCAAAATAATTTAACTAACTTCTGTGTGAAAAATGTGATTGATCCGTCAAGTCATTAATGAATGAGCTTGCATTAAAGGTAAAAGTGTCACTTTTCAAAAGTCACAGGAGTCATTTTTTATGCCCCAAAACAGTAAATAAAAGTATTTTTTGCTTTGTTTATGTAGTGTGAGCACTTAACAATAGTATTGTTATAATTTCTTATGTTTTTAGAAAATGTGAAGATATATTTTACGGGTAAAATATCAATTAAACTTTTTGAATAAACTTCATGGATTTTACCACTTAAAAAATTAGGAATGCTGAAAAGTTTTGAATTGAGCTCATTCAACCCTAAAAATATTAAAAGTATGAGGGGATGTGTAAGGAGGTCAAACGATTGATGATTATCATAAATAGCACTTGACTATTCACCAAAAACAGAGTTGGTCGAAATCCTGTATCACAATTCCCCCAAAACGACCCTTGTGGATTTTGAAAAGTGACATTTTTGTCATTGATATGTGCTCACTCATGCATGAATTGGCGGATCAATCACATTTTCACACTGAAGTTAGTCAATGTGTGTAGAAACACTCATTAATTATTTTGCTCAACATTGTTTTGTTGAAAAGATATGCTATATTAAAAAGGGGGGACTTTCTTTTGTGTGTGTGTGTGTGTGTGTGTGTGTTTATATGGATATAGCCATGATAGCGTGCATATCCTGTGAAAAAACTACACACATGACCCATCGAGAGTTAAAGGTACAGCGCATGTCTGGATAACGGATGTCAGTATTAGGAATTTGAATCAACAAACATGCCAAAGTTCCCGTATGTGCGCTGTGCATGCATGACGCACCCCTCCTCACGTGACTTCGAAGCCTCGTCAATCAAACGTCGAGTAGTGATAAGCGACAAGCGCATCTCTCGCGTTTGTCTCCGCGAAGCGTGATTACATTGTCTTCACTTAGGGGAATCAACTGGCTGTGTTGTAAAGAGCTGGCTCTAGATCTCTGGTTAATCCCTCGCGCTGGAGGATATCGTAAATGTATACATTTATAATTCCGCGCGAGTTCTGACACTTAAAGAACATTGCTGAGGCACCATTACATGACCCAGATATCCTGCAGGGATGTAATTGGCTTACGCGATAGTGTCTATATCTTTATCAGCCGCCGAGACCGGGCTATATCCTTCTCATCCTAACATTCATCATACTGTAAGGCCTATAAATACGTCACGAGCCGGCCTAATGTGTTATTCTCCGTAGATGGTAAAAGCTATTCTAACTATCTTTAATACAATGTTTATTCACCAGACTATCGAAATATATTATGGAATCGAATACTGCCGCGCGGTCTTTGCCAACCTTTCATGGCTCCAACAATAACACACCAATATAGCCATTGCGTCACGTCTGCTAGATAAGAGTTACTTTAATATTCACTTTTTCTTGCGATCAAATAAGATCTTCCATTTCTTTCACTGCTTTTACCGATCTTTCCTATATTTAGCTTGTGAAATATACTTCTCTATTAGGAGCTGAAGGTCGTTTATTGCTTTGACACACAAAAACATAATTGTGTTGCTATTGGGAAGCATTTTCCTCTAATATAATACGAAATTGCACACTGTCTGAATGGAAGTGTGAGAGCTGAGCGCGCAAGTTCTTGTGCAGATGTGCATAACGTCTAAACATGTTTACGAAAGACTTAGCATTTACCATTGATTTGGGAGGAAATAGATGAAAAGGAGGGGGGGGGGGGTTGCGAGGGAAAATCAACAACAAGCAAACGCTGAAAAAAAATGATGCCGGGTGGTAAGTTGCACATTAGTTTGTGTGTGTTTATATATCTCTTGTCTACAGGGAAGCGGCTTTCATAATACCTGAACGAACAGGATGCGAGTATTCAAATTGAGACATATTATAGCGCGGTTGTGTAAGGCATTGTTTAATCGGCGAAATGTCTGGAGGGGCTGGGTTTTTTTTCAGTTCACACTTGCACAACAGAATCGATGCCAGCCAATTCCGTTTCGCCAATGGGTAGCGTGTTGTCAAAATAAGAAACGACGGCCAGCCGCGGGCAAACATCAGCTTCATTTCAATTCCTACAGCAGAGAAGGAGACGAAGAGGATAAACAGCTGTGTTTTATGCATTTCGTAAAAAAAGAACTTTGTGTAGGCTCGACGCGCCGGCGACATCTGTATTTCCAAACAACGGTACTTCCGTTTGGGATGCTATCGCTTAGGCAATGTTGGAGAAACACTGATGAATAGTCAATATACTTGCTCGAACTAATGTGCATGTATGAGCGCATCGTTAACTTAAAGAAATCCGTGATTATATAACTTTTAAATGGCTAGACACGTTCTATGCCAGATTACAGTCTGCTCTGTAGGATAAGAGCGCGTTCCCCGACACAAAACACATCGGCGATTGGAAAAGGGTAAAATCATTACATAATAGTGTTTATACGAATGCTATCACATTTTTCTAATATTTTGCGTATTCAAGTTATGATAAAGATTGACATAATAAAAATGATGAAGTTCTGAAATAAAGACTTCTATTACTGCACTGTAGTTGTGCTACTGAAATAGTTTATTCGTACTTGCCAATAGGCAAACTTCTGTCATACAACTTTGATCTATGCCGACTGGTTGGCCTTGAGTATATCAACTACATTTCGAGATATTCATGTGGTTTTTGAATTGTATTGATGTCTTATAAAGTTTTTAGAAAGGAATTGAGCTTCACACAGAATTCAGGTGTTTCCGCGTGTTCATATGTTTTTTTTTTTACCTGCATACAATAAATAGGTGAGAGGTGAGAGATAATATAAAATTATGCAGCAATCAAATATTCAGCCATTAAGATACGATCTCGAGAATTGACGGGGTAGAATCATTATGGGGCCTTTGTGCCCTAATGCAACGATAACTCCGCTGAAAATATTCAATCAACTCCCTCGAAAGACCTTAATCCTTTTCAATGAGAATGCTAAAATGACACGCTGAGGTGGAGATAAACCTCAAATCCAGAGTTCTCTCGCATACTTGGTTGGAGCTCCAAGAATCAAGGGAAAGAGAGAGAGACAGAGAAAGATGAGGGAATTGGTTAAAAGACCATTTTATCACGGTGAAATGCAGTGACGTAGCGTAAAGATGGGCTTAAAACTTCACACCTTCCACTCGCTACCACCACACCACCCCCATCTACATGGTTGCCCCTTTCCTTCTCGTTTTCCTGCACTCTTGCTTCGGTAGTATTTACTTTAGCCATTTGTGTTTGTTCCTATTTATAAATACGCCTGCTTTATCACGTTTATGCTTTTCAATATTGGCGCGTGCATAGCCGCCGAGCTTTCCGCGTCTTCCATTGAGAATGCACAACGCTCTTCCTTCTCTTCCTTCAATGCAAGGAAGAAAGGGCGTTCAGCAGGCCCAATGGCCAACGAGCATAAAGTTTCCCGTCGCATTGAGCTGTGCGTTTAAACGATCCTATTTCTCCTGGAAAGGGGAGTAATCCAGACAGCCCTCACTCAACTCTCAGCTTTTAAGTGGACCAGGGGGACGAGCAAGCTCAAATTTCGGCACCCTCCCAAGAATCCCCCTGGATGGCGATCGAAGTCTCTCCAAAACTCATTTTTGCATAACACTTCATTCAAGGGACACACTCCATCCTGCCTCTCCCCTTCCTTCCTTATTCTTGCTCTTGCTCTTTACCATCCCCTCCCTCCCTCTTTCTCTCTCTCTCTGTCTTCTCTCTTACCCCCCCCCCCACCCCCCACCCCCCACACACACATATTGCCCTTCCCTTGATTTCTTCATCCCACCCCTTTTTACTTTTTCTCCTTATCTTTACCCCACCACCCTCTCGTGTTGCTTCCCTCTCTTTACCCAACATCCTTTTCTATTTCTCTTTTTACTACACCCACTCTCTCTCTCTCTCTCTCTCTCTCTCTCTCTCCCTCCCCCCCCTCTCTCTCTCTCCCTCGTGACCCCACCCTATATCTCCTGCTCATCGCTTTAAACCTACCCATTATTCTCGTTCGCTCCCTCTATTCATATCAACCCTACTTCTGCTGTTGGTTTTGCTCATCTCCCTCCCAAACTCTCTTAATGTTTTATCATCTCTCCCAATTCACATTTATTTTTGTCCCCCTCCTCATTCTTTTGCTTTGTCTTTTTTTGTCTACCTCTGTCTATCTCGCACTTTATACTTATATCCCAATCTCTCCCTTTTGGGGTCTCCTCTCTTTCCGAAAGAACGAGCTTCCTCTAACGTGCACACACACACACACACACGCACACACACACACACATACACGCACACACACACACACGCACGTACACACACACTCAAAACATACACTTAACATTAAATACCTACCACACCATCTCACAGACATGACACACAAATACTACTAAACACACGAGGCACACATATGCCTTCATTTCACTAGGTTAAGCAAGTATGCATTACGTATACGCAGAGCTTATTACGATCGATCAACCTATTTCAATGTCTATTTGTTCACTCTTCCATCTTCCCAACTTTCCTTCTATCTCTTCCGTCAACCGCTATATGTGGCATTGTGCTTTCCATGTACCCCCTCCCCCCCCCCCCCCCCGCCCCCATCCATTCCATCTCCGCTCTCCGACCCCGCCCTCTCACCATCACGTAGAATACGCATGTAACCCGTTAAAAACACGTTCCCTCAACATAGATGTAATATTTGTTCAACCTCCTCTCCGGTCCATTAAATTGATGTTCTTCTTCGCAATATTGTACTTAACTCTTAACAAACCATGTTTGTACTTTTTCTCTGGTAATGCACAGAAATCCCACGGGGCAGCCTTTTATCTGAAACGGAAAATGTTCAAGCGCACCGTTCTTGATGGATAGTTCATATCTAATGTAGCTAGATAGCATCAACAGCGTGCTTATCCACTCAACGTGTTGTGCTTTGCATGACAGCTCAAAATGCAGGAGTGTAATCCAGAGTGGAATTGGCCAAATAGCAAATATACGTCAAGAGAGATTATCTGGTCACGTGATATGTATGATACGGATATAATTTGTAATTATATATTTATTCCGAGAATCTTCCCCGGTTTTATTTTTCATATCTTCTGAGTGATCTGCCTCGGGCGGGATTCCCAGTTGCTTCATTGCAGGATTCCCGACATTCTGTCTGCAAATGCATACCATTCGTAACAATCGCCCGTTCCTGTATATGGCGTGTGTGTGTGTGTGTTTATATGTGTGTACGTGTGAAAGAAATAATATAGATAATAGTAAGGGATTGTGCGATAAACTTTTGAAATAATTGTATCCTTCTTGTATTCTTACCAAATAAGACGAATGAATAAAGATACATATTATTAACACTTTGTGTGCCAGACACGCTGCTCCTAAGTGGGATTTATATTTATTGATGTTGAAATAATCTACAAATTGCACACTTAAGGTTAACTTAGAGGCTCACCGTGAAAAATATAGAATTACAGCAGCCAGATATCTACACAACCTTAACATGCTCAAAGGGGGTAAACAACAAAGTTTCTTCGCGTTCATCCAGCCCTGCCGCCACCCCCCCCCCCCCCCCGCCACCACACACCGTTCCCCACGATACAATATCGACACTGAAGAAACATGTCCATCCAGTATCACGGTAAATCGGGGGTCTCGATGGAAATTTAATCTTCCTCCGGCACTTGATAGATAAAAGACATCGCATCTGCTGACATGCACAGCGCGACCCGGTGACAAGCAATATATATTATCCTCCATCCCCCCTTGACACTACCTTCCCAAACAATGGGCAGTTCAGTCATCTCATTTTCAACCTGTCCGCACAAGTCTAACATGCTCCCTACTTTAACTCTTTGAGCGGCACACCAGCTTCATGCCTTGTGGGATTTATGTACATCGATGATGATGAAAAAACACGCATGACACGTAAAGAGTACACATTTTATATGTCTGATAAAATACTGCTCTATTGAATGTGGAAATACATAAATGGTGCATAAAGAGTTGAAGACATTATCATGCTTTCTAACAACCATGTCATGATTTAAAGTGATTAAATTATGCAAATCCACCTTATTTATGTTTCGACAAAAGTCTCTGGCGTTATTAACAAGCGTTAAAATGATAATATCCCTTAATTAGGCTCAATCTGCCTTTGTCTAACAAGGCTTCAAAACATCACACCGAATGAATTCGGGTACAGACGGTGGAACTTTTTTTTACCTCGAGTTAGTCACATCAATATGTATGGCTATAAGTATTTGCTAAAATATCAAAGGTTACCATTAAAGGCGGTTTAACCTTTACCTACTAACATGGATTTTCATCAAAGCAGGTAACCAAATTTCTGAATTGCAAGTGTGTTCTCAAAATTCGATTCGTTTATTTAATCTTGTTAGACACTGTTTGAGCTAAACCAAACACATGACTATGTTGTCATTTGAGTAATCTGTATGGCTTTCCTTCATTTCACCTTGCTTTAAAAATGATTTTGATACTTTCAAAATGAAAATATATTGATCTACAAGTTCCAGTCTATACGGTAAGATTGTGAAACGGAATAGAAATATAAATTTTCGTAATCAACTAAAAACCAGTTAACATGTATAGGTCTGATTTTTATAAGACTGATTTATATTAACGGATGCTCCAACTAAGTGCGTATACTTTTTTTAGTAAGTCTACCCAGCTCTGAAAAAAGGAGATACTGTGTATGTTTGAAGTTATTGTTAGAGAAGTACACGAGATGAAATACATTCCCATCATGGTAACGGCAATTTGGTGGATAATTCAAGAGAAACATCCCTGGAGACACTTTCATTTGGTTTTCAAAGTAAGACGTTTTTGTTTCCATGGCAACAGTTCAAGTTCCCACATTGTATCCCTCATGAATCCCAGATGAAAGATAGGAAAAGGAAATATAAAGACAAAACTTTCATTAGCATGATAAGAATAATCTGGGATAAAATTGGTATGACGCACTCAGGATTTCAAATTTACCAACACTCACCTACATTCAAGTCTAAAAGTAGGTGACAAGTAAGAAACCAAATCTAAACGCATGAAAGGGAATAAAACTGTAACAAGAAGAGAAAACGGTGTGTGTGTGTGGGGGGGGGGGGGCGGCAACTTTGATATGAGCTGGCCTCCTTACCCCCTTCCTCGAGCGAGTCTTATGCTTTTCTTGTTTGCCGACAATATGCACTCCCTTTTAACTCGACTCTGGCATGAAGATTAAATATTTCACGTCTCCTGGAAAATCAATCCTCGTTACCCGACATGCGTCAGATTATGATTTTCGCCGGAATCATGTTAACATGCTGCCTTCTAATCAAGAGATACTAAGAGCCAATAATCGAAGCGCGGGCGTCGCTTAGATTGGTATGGATCTATAAAGAGCAACGTCTAATTTCCTTCTCCTCCGTTTCCATGTTTCGTCCGATGGTTGCTTATTTTGTTTGCCTTGTATGGACTATTTCTTCCCTTTCCTTTATCCTCTTATTGGCCTTTTCCCGCATGTGTCGCTCCTTATCATGGCCATTTTCTTCTTCTCTTTTCACCGTATCCCTCTCCTTCTTCAATCCCCGTTTTATCACATATGCTTCATCTTTGCTTTTAAATAAGTCTTCTGAGATTTTCAAACTTGAACACAAAAGTTCAAGCTGACAACGCCTTCCGTTTGTTTCTTCGAATGTCAATTTGTGTTGAGCTTCTCTGAAATGAAATGGATTGATTTTCTTGCAGTTACTCTAGACACACATTGTACCTTGTGATGATACTCAGAACGATGACTGTGTATAAGGCCTGACCTTTATCGAGGGTACCGTCCAGAGCTGTCGACTCGAGGTTCTTTTAATAATTACGACTCGCAAGGAGAACCTTTCTAAGTAATTGAGTCTCTTTCACCAATACGTGTCGACTACAGCCAAGCAGAACCATATAATATGAATCAAGATATACGTAGGGGAGGAATGGAAGAGGGAACGATAGAGAAAGCGGAGGAAACCAGAGAAAGAGAGAGAAAGAGAGAGAGAGGGAGAGGGGGTAAGTAGGAGAGAGAAAACTTTTCCACGTCTTCGTTAATTTATTTAGAAGGCCAATGCGAGGGGAATATTAAGTAAACCAAATTAACGCAGAAAATCTGGTAGAATCTCTCTATGCTACTAGGAATGACAATTACTGAGTACCCCTTCTTGAAGCAATTCACCCTTCAGTCTCTTGATTGAGTTATTACAATGTATTACGGATATGTTAATTATGATAATAGATCCTGCTACAAATACACACTTTTTCTGTTCAATGTACAGTTAGATAGTATACGTTGTCATATTATATCCTGTTATATATGAAAATTAAGGAACAGAATCGTCGTTATTTAGAAGGAGGTGAGTTATTAAGATAATCATTTAGCTTTAACCGGTGCATTCAGGGATCTGTTATCCGAGAATTTCTCTCAAACCCTTAACCATCTCCAAGGCGCACATGAATGAATACTCAATGCTCGCCTATCGATTAGAATTACACATAAAATGACTCATTCAAAAACAAATCAATTAGATAATACTCCTAACTGGGTTATCCAGTCATTAGATACCCTTCAAATAGCAGAATGGTTAAATCCCTTGTTACTTGATCCCGAGTGTGATTTGAATAATTAATATCCACATAGTAACGTGCACTTTGCTTTTTATTTAACGATGCATCAAAACGGGCATGTCGTGCTGAGACAAATACGGCTGGGCATGATACATAGGCACAAAATGGTTCCCGGGTATGTCCCTTCTGCGTTTGCAGACTCTATGACTATTCCCCCATTGAACATATTGACGCACTCGCAGCGCGATCATACCTAAGTGGTGATCAATCAGTGGATATTCAATACCTCGTGGTTAGCCGCGGTGAAAAAGTTTGGGGGAAATGGGTTATCAAATATTGTGATCACGAGGTAGGGGGAGAACTGCACGGGTAGAGGGAATGTACCCTGTCCGTGCATTCTACTCTCGCATTTAAACGTACGAAGCCGATACGGTCTGCTTTTTTGGCGGACAGAATGGTGCTTTGGTCATGTTGGTACATTCTTCGCCCCCAACTCTTTCCCCTTCCCTCTCCCCTTCCCTGTACCCATCTATTTCTCTTTATCCATTTCCCGTCTCCTTTTTACCAGGGTAGCCACGTCAGTGAGCAAAGCACTGTTCTCCCCGTGGGCCCTGGATACCCCGAACGAGAAACAAATTCACAAAGTGATATAGTTTGTAAATTTAGGGAATGTAGAAAAAAGGGCAACTCGATGTCACATTTGGTTATGCTCAGCTTTTCCAATTATCTTGTCATCTATTTCTATGGTGATCACTTTATGAGTTTCGTTGGGAACTATCATCGCCACTACCAATACAACCGTCAGCTCGAATCGCCAGAATTTAGTTTTAACCCACCAGTTCGTTTTTCCAGTATTGTACTCTTTTTTATTTGTCTGTCCCAATTTACTTCACTCTACTGTCCTCAGTGACACACATTCCATCCATCTAGTTTTTCACCTAACATCTGTAATTATACAAAAATTCTAATCTTCGTATCTACTGGTATATTCATCAATCAACTTATCCGTTGAATTGTTTATCAAGCTCTCCATCTGTACCTTTCAACTCTTCCTATCAAGTCTATATAGAAATCGTTTTATCTATTAATCAAGATGCCGTTGGTATCTATCTCTTGCTCAATTACCGATTGGATTAGTATCTTCAAATTTATATCTTCATACTCGTGTTGAATATTTACGTTTGATCTTCCATTCCGATCTGAGAATACCATAATCCAGGAAACTCGTGCAGTTTTTTTGAATCGCTCCACTTCTCTTCACACTTCGTAAGCCAGTGCGGACACATGTATATGTTATCGTACCAGTCTAGATGGTATGAAACCGAGCCCTAGATGCGCGTTATGGCGGTTGCATTAATGTATTTTCTAGGTTTGGAAATGCTTTCTCGCTGACACTAGCTTTGTTCACTGTTGGTGTTGGGTATCACGGCTCGACTTCGCGTTTGATCGACTGTACTTTGCGGTTTTGGAGCGCGGTTGACGTTCATCGTGCGATTGGTATTGGTTTTTCCGCCTCAGTAGGAAGCACAACGACGGGGGAATTGTCAAAGATATCAAAAAACCGTTTTAATACTGCGCATGGTGAATAATCTTAACATTGGGACTTATTTTTGAGGTCTGAAGAAGAGATTTATTTCCCTTCAGAACGCAATTATTGGTATTAAGCTAAGCCTGGCATTGTTAAGACTGCTTATGGACACATATTAGAAAAGCATTGTGTCAAGACAATCCAGAAATTCATGAAACTAAAGACAGTGACGCCCTTACCACTTTGTATAGAGTCTTATTTTTTTTTTTTTGATGTAACACATAATCGAACTCGGTTAAATGCTAAAACCTTATTTTACTCATTAAAATTCATATTTCCTTTGTCCTGCTCGTTAAATTGATAAACTCTTAATGCACATTTTAAAATGGTAATACACACCATTCCAATAGAACAGTATGGAAACGGACAAAGAAGGAGCTAGCCTCAAATACAGTCAAACCGAGTGTCGATACCGGTGTTCGGTGTACAATACTTGATGCAGACCGCTCACATTTACTTTATATTTCATTAACATTTAGAATATCATGGTGTTAAAATGGCGTTGAAGTGTGAATCAGTTGCCTGATTTTCAATGTCAATCACTTGTGACTATTGATCTGACGCCTGAATGAAATGGATAGGGACTGCCACTGAAGTCTAATCTGTTGGGTATCTGTCATCTTTCTGCCATCAGCAGACATCCTGAAAAAAAAGGGACGAAGTAGGCTAAATGCAGCGATGGAGGACATTAATTATATAATATGGCTCCTATGCATGTACTGAAAGCAATGGCATGCGAAGAGAAATTCATGTGTATCTTGAGAGACAGTATTATGCCAGCCAAATCAATTTAATTGTCGAGGCTTAATATTGCTCCCCGATGAATCCCTCTTCAAATATAATGTGCACTTAAGATGAAGTGTCTCTCTTTAGCCTGTATGAAGCATGAGGGTGACACTTCAATGACACAACTCTCAACAGCTGTACATGATATTCATCTGACCCATAGTAATGCTAGCTGTACAATCATGAAAACTTTGGTTGATTGAAAGTACCTACACGTACCATACAGCTGCTACAAACGTCATGGTCGACATGTTTTGTCCTTGGTGTTTACACTATTGCAAGTAACAATGTTTCTACAACTAAATACAACATTACTTTTATTTCGCTTAATCAATTTGGTTCCTCATTAGAGGTGATACCAATGATAACTAGATATCATGCGTCATAACAATGGTTTATATGTGTTCAGATAGAAAGGAACTTGGTCGTTTGGAGAAAGATCGAAAAGAAAACACTTAATTTATCTTCCTACTCAATGCGATTGCGGATTATCAAACCAGCCTGGAACGCCGTCACTGCTTTAATCACGTTAACCTTTTCGCGTAGTCCCATACGTTCGTTTTTGCAGGCAGTCTTTGTCGGGTTATTATTAGTTGTTTCGCTCGTTCCGTATGCCCCACACGGCGCGTGTTGTCGGGTTTTCTTCACGAAACGGAGTGGTACGTGCGCCTGATGTTTAATGAGGTACGTTGGTGACTTAGGAATGCTCACTTTGGTTGTATGTAAACGAGGAGGGGAAAAAGGTCGGTGAAGGAGGTAATAAACACAGCGGAGATAATAAAGAGGGAGAGACAGAGAGAGAGAGAGAGAGAGAGAGAGAGGGGGGGGGGGGTATAGAGAAGCAGAGGGGGAGAAGTGTATGGAGTGAGAGCACATTTATGGAGAATGAGTCATTCATATGATAGGCTATACTGTTATGTTATGTCCGCAACGAACATTATAATATCCCCTCCTATTTAGAATATGAATTACGATGACCAGTTTATACATTCTTTCAACAGGGCCACTTTGTTAACTAATTTGAGACAATTTAGAATTTTATTGCATTGCTTGTTAAGAATGTGTGTAATATCATATTTAGGACTTACATAGTTTTAATAATAATGATAAGAAAAATATACTTATAAATCATTTATCATGCGTTGTCACGTATTAATTAAAACTCTCATAATCCTCTCTCTCTCTGTAGCCTAGTCACCATCTCATTATATTTTTTCCCTTGTTTTATCAGTTTTCACTTAGAGCCTGATAAACGCACTACATTATAAAAAAAAAACTCACCGTGTTAGGCTGTCCTTGTTTGTATTTTGAGGCTGACTTTGTTGTGTATCTGCTTTTTTCCCCCTCTTTTTTACATTCGTTACCATTTCCACAGCTTTCCACTGAGTCTTACGGGTAAATGAGACATTCTAGCCGAGGTTGCCTAGTATCCCACGCACCTGCTTCTGGATTTACAAGCAGAGGCTAGTTCCCTTGAAAATCGTATTTCGTTTAATGTGAGCCGCGGGCTATACATGCAAATTGGAGCTGGATCTTCGTCCGACTTTCTTTTGTGTACTCACGGTCTCGGCTTTACACGACTTCGACTTCTCTCGCCGACCCTCGATGCCGTATTTACAGCGGATTGTCGCTCGATGGAGTTAAGGAAAAAGAAAAAAAAAAGACAGCAAGCCTCGGAGTCTTGGAGTGATTCATGATTTATAGATAGGGGGCTCTGAGGGTAAGGAGGGATGGGGGGGGGGGGTGAGCAATCGAGGCGGTGGTGCAAGGCCCTTTTTTATTAAGAGAATAAGGATGTAATTCCTTTGGGTAACATTTAAATTTACAACTGACTTCTTATTTCATTCGTTAGGCAGACACCACTCAAGCATGTAAAGAGCTCTGTTTCTTTGTGTGACCGAGTAAAAGTTTCAGAAAGAATCGCCGATATTACTGTTTAAGCATAATAATGTGCTATATTTCTTAAAAACGACATCTAAGAAAATCAACAACATTCATGTATAGGCCTGTGTTTCGTCGTTATCTCTCTCTCTCTTTCTCTCTCTCGCTCTCTCCCTCTCTCTCTCCCTCTCTCCCTCTCTCTCTCTCTCTCTCTCTCTCTCTCTATCTCTCTCTCTCTCTCTCTCTCTATCTCTCTCTCTCTCTCTCTCGCTCTCTTCATATATATGCATTCATGGAATATTGTATAATTCCTTTTAACAATCGTGAAGCTATCATGTGTGCATTGCGTCGTCTTAAACCCGCATGAGGCAAAGCTCAAGGCTTATTTCAAAAGCCAGAGACCGACTATTTTCATAAAGCCCAAAGTTCGTCACTATTTAAAATGTTTTTGTTTTTTTGGTTATTATAGATGTCATGTGTGTAGCTTTGTGAAAGTGTGTGTCCCCGTCTATATAATTTTGCACACATGCTTGGTTTTCTTGGTCAAACCTTTAATACATGAACAAATATTTCGCCTCTGCTTACCCTTCGATTCCTTCCCCTGTAGAATAGTGCATGGAGGATGAAGAAAAAGATTGATCAATTTACCATGTAATACATCAGTATAGGGGAGCGCTGAAATACCGCCATACTCGACCACGTTGCCCCGCAAACATAAATAATTCGCCGCCCATTTCACCCAACATACTGCGATTTACTCGATCATTATTTTCAGACTCGACCATATAAAGTGCTCTCTAGTTTGAAAGGTCATAGGAAGTAGATCTCAAAGGATTCCAAGCCTGGCTGTCTCCTTACCCTCGAAAAGCTTCGGGAGGGGAGAGAAAGGAATTCTATGGAATCAGCCGATTTCATCAATAAAACATTTTGCGATTTGCTTCACGTTTTTCGCGCTTTCATTTCCTTCTCCTTATTCACGTGCAGCTTAACCATTATGGAACATTCTTTTCATGGAATGTTCCAGGGCGCAGAATGATTGGTAGTTTTGAAAAGGATTGTCGGGATTAATATTTAGAAATTGCTCGGACGGGAGATGCTTCGGTGGCGAAGTGTGAAGTGCAGTGCACAGCGGTGAAGAAAGGCAGAACTATGGCGTGACATATTATTGTGGAGCTAAGTATTAGTAAGTGAGGGGAAGCTCAGAAAAGAAGACTATTAGGTCGGGCTGTCGTTCTGTCTAACGACAGAGTGGTGGAGAAAGAATTGGGTTTTGAGTGAGAGAGAGAATGAGGACAAGAGAAATGAGGGGAATGGGCGGAGTGTGAGAGAGAGAGAGAAAAAAAAGAGAAGAGGTAGTAATATAGAGAGAGAAGGAGAGGGAGAGGGAGAGAGAACGCCAGATAGTTGGAGGAGAAAAAGGGGAGAGGAAAGAAAGAGAGAGAGATTGATAGAGAGAGAGGGGATTAGAGAAAGAGAAGGGAGGAAGTGAAGAGTAATACAGAGAAAGGGGGGGGGGGGCAGAGAGAGAGACAGAGATGTAGAGAAAGAGAGACAGACGGACAGATAGACATAAAGCTTACACGGGATATACGTGTATGTGTTTAAACATGTGTTTAAAAAAAATGAAAGAAAATCGTTCAACCCATTTTTTTTCTCCCTCTACATTCCTCATTAGCCACCCTTCCTCATGTTCCATCCTCAATTTCCCTTCTATATTTTAGCTCCCTCTCTACTCTCTTCCCCTCTCTCTGTGTCCCCTTTCAACCATACTCACCCCCCTACCCATTCCTTGGCGTTCTCCTCTTTTTCCAATCTTCCCCCACCAGTCTCTCTGCCACTCATCTGTGCCACTTTACATCTATCTTTGTACCTGTCTATACATTGCATCCATCTTCACATCTCCGCCGTCCCCCTACACTCTCTGTCTCACCCTAACTTCCCCTGTCATTCCCTCTATCTGTATCTGCATCTATCTACTGTATCAATCTGCCCCTACTCCCGCCCCACCCCCATCTCTCTCTCTTTCTTTCTTTCTCTCGCTCTCTCTCTCTTCCCCCCCCCCCCTCTCTCTCTCTCTCTTCCCCTCTCTCTTTCCTCTCTCTCTCCTTCTTTTTGTCTAACGTATCTGTTTACTCCAACACTCCCTCCGTCTCCACACCTATATACTGTATCAATCTACCCCTTCCCACCCCCTATCCCCCCCTCTCTCTCTCTCTCTCCCTCTCTCTTCTCTCTCCCTCTGTCTCTGTCGCCCCCCCCCCCCCCGCTCTCGTCTAATATACATGTTAACACTCTTTCCTCACTTCTGCACCTTTATATTGGATCAATAAACCCCATCCCCATTACCACCCCCCCCCTCTATCTCTCCATCCCCAACAACCCCCGTCTCTGCCTCTCTCTCTCTCTGTTTCTGTCTCTGTCAATCCCTCTGTCTCTGTCTGTCTCTCCCTCCCCCAACCATCTCCTTCACACTCTCTCTCTCTCTCTCTCTCTCTCTCTCTCTCTCTCTCTCTCTCTCTCTCTGTTTCTGACTTTGTCTCTCCCTGTGTCTCTCTCTCTCCCCCCTCTCTCATGCTCAGCTACTCTTCACCTGTCTCTATACCTATATCTATACTTTTTACCAGCTACCTCGCCCCCCTACAAACCCCTCATTCCGACTCTTATCACACCGTGAACTTCCTGTGCGACCAGATTTTGTGGATTAAATCATGACGCTTCCACGGCAAACAGCCTAACCGTAGCTCCCGATGGGACTATCCCGCCGTTACGCCTCGCTATGTAATCCATCCTCGGGCCGCAGAATAAATAATTCAGCGTCAATCCTTTCGCCTATGTTACCCTTTATTTCATTCTTCTCTTTTACCTGGCTTTTTACTCCTTTCATTAAGTAAAACCCATTTTTGGAGGTGTTTATATTTGTACTGTCTGCTTTGATTTCCTTTCTTTTTTGCATCTGCATGGTCTGTACTGCGTTGACGTAATGAAGACAACTTGTTAATCTTGTAGCACGGGGACTAACTCAAGGAGCGGTAACAAGGACAGGTGTATAGTTTTCAGTTTAAATTTAAGAGAAAGAAATTAAGAAAAAAAATAAGCATAAGCGAAGTAGTGAAGTTTCATAAAAGGAGTCATGCACTCTTCTCTTTTTATCACATTTCAAACAAATAGAAGGCCTGGCTCCCGATATCTCGGCGCGATACAAAGTAGGCTATTTGTTTCGTGTGATCGATACTTGTCCTACATACAAACAGCCGACGGAGCTCAAAGCCTTGAATCAATAACTAAACCAACGATGATGTGACAGTATGTATTTAACAAATAGAAAAAGGGAATAGACCTTCATCTATAAAAGGTTTGTTTTCAAACGCTTCAAGCTCGATACCTGACTGAATTGTTTTATCGAGTTTGGCGTGGAAAGCCTTAAGTCAAAGCTGACGCATATCACTTTTAGGGGTACATTTTAAAACGCTATTGCAGAAGCAAAACCTGTGCACTGTAACAATGCAAAGTTTTTTTTTTCTTTATTTCAGACGTGATGTGAGCCTATTTTTACTGTCGAAACGTTTAAATCAGTATGCATGCGTGTGTGCATTACAACATGTACTAAAATGAGGCCAGACCATGACTTGTTAAGATCAAATGTTAAAGCGCTTACGAACATGACTAACATAGACCGTAATCTGCAATATAATACAAGCCTTAACTACACTGTTGGTCATAAAGGTGGAATAAAATATTTTTGAATAAAAATCGACAGTTTCGTTGGTATTTGAAAGGCTACGCGTAGACAAAATGGTAATTGAGTGATTACATAATGTTTCCCCATTACACAGGTGACATTATAACATGAGAAATTTGGATTACGTAATAAATTCTTTTGTTGTAGACTATAAAAGCCTATGCATATGATATTCTGTCCCTTTCCCTGATTTAGCACTGTGTATAAGAAGGTTGCATTTTTTCGAGTTCCTTGTACCGTTTGAAATAAAAATCGGTAGAGACGTTCCCTGGACTATGCCTGGTCCAACGGCAACAGCAATACGCGAAAGAGTGGTGGCACTGCGACAGGAGGGCTACAAGCAGACTGATATCGCAGAAGTCCTAGGGATATCACAGAGTGCAGTCTCGTGAGGCGGGGAATGTGCGGCCACGGAAATCTCCAGGACGTCCCAGATTGACCACAAGAAGAGATGATCGCCAACTGTTGAATTTCAGCCGCAGAAACCGGAAATTGCCCACGAGCCGTCTTCGTCGCTTGTGGAGGAGATATCATGGGATCAACGTTTCCCGGTCAACCGTTAATCGCAGATTGCTCCAACATGGTTACCGAGCACGACGGTTGACCAAATGTCCACGCCTGTCTGTTCGCCACAGAGTAGCTCGTCTTCTTTGGGCTAGGGAGCACAGAAGGCTTCATCCAGGACATTGGCAACATGTGGTCTTCACGGACGAGAGCCGGTTCATCCTTGACCGAAAGGATGGGAGACAACGAGTTCGTCGATTAGCCAGGGAAAACCTTCGCGATGAATGTATCCACGAGACGACTCAAGGCGGAGGCGGCTCAGTGATGATATGGGCCGGCATCCATTATGGAGGGAAAACGCCACTGGTGGTTCCGGACGGAAACGTCAACGCCGCCGCCTACAGGGATATCTTGGAGTTCCACTGTCTTCCATATGCAAGACGAGTGTATGGGCACAATTTCCGACTGCAGGATGACAACGCTAGACCGCACAGGGCCGCTGCAGTAAGGGAATTCCTGGAGGCAGAGGGCGTCGTACAGTTGCCATGGCCAGCTTGTTCGCCGGATATGAACCCCATAGAGCATGCATGGGATGCCCTAGGCCGAGCCATCAACGACAGAGAGGTCATTCCTCAAAATCTGCAGGAGTTGGCAGATGCTCTGAGGGAAGAATGGGACGCTATGCCTGTTGACGTCATCAACAAGCTAGTGGACAGCATGCCACGACGTCTGCATGCGCTGGTTCGTGCCAGGGGTGGACATACCCGATACTAGTGACTGAGTAAGAACAATGACTCAAGTTTGATGCAAATTTGTCCATGAAATCACAAAAAAGAAGTCATCTGGAAAACTGAGAGAGATTGAAAATAAATATCTCATGATCCTTTAATTTACTGTATATTGTCGTCATTGTTGTTCTGTGCTCATGACATCCATCGCTTAGGACATAAACTTGTAAAATATCACTGTCAAACGTGTGTAAAAGGCAGAATAATAAAGTAAAGTTGTTATCATGCACCATGAATGCCATATTCAAATCATGTGGTAATAATTACGCTGTGAAAATTTGGTGAAAAAAAATATTCCACCTTTATGACCAACAGTGTAGTTTGATAATTTGAATGGAAAGTTATTCATCTACTAATCCGTCCAGTTGAAGAGATTTGAGGTGATACACCTATCGATGTTTTGAGTCGAGTGACATGTTATCCTAGAACATCAACATCAACATCAACATCGGGACAAGCATATGATCACAGACTTTGACAATATCTGTTAAGTCATATGTATTGTCCGTATCTAACTGAAGACAATCCGATAGGTAGTTTAGTGCACAAACGAACGCATCATGATGCATGATGAAAAAGGTAGAAGATAAGTTTGTTCTGCAACGAAGCAGGAGCTTTTGGAGAAGGATGCCACTTAACCGACATTTTGGAATAATGAGAAACATCTTCGGCATGAAGAGAACTAGTCCAATGACAAGTTGAGAAGACACTCCAAAGAATGTGTTGCTTCGTTATCTGTAGTTGATGGATCAAGGAAAGTTGGCTGCAGTGTATGTGTGTTTCAGAAAAGGTGTAGGAGCCGCAGAGCGCCTCCGGGATAGGCGTTTTCGATGGAGAAACAAGGATGATGCAGAAGAGAAATAAGAAGAAAAAGAAGAAGAAGGAAGAGAAGGAGAAAGAGGAGGAGGAGGAGGAGGAGAAGAAAAGGAGATGGAGAAGGAGGAGGAGTAGGAAAGTGAGAAAAAGAAGGAGAAGGAGAAGAGAGGATGAATTAGAAGGAGATGAAAAAGCAGTAGTAAAAGAAGAAGGAGGAAAAAGAGAAGGAGAAGAAGAAGAGGATGAAGGAGAAGAAGAAGAAGAAGAAGAAGAAGAAGAAGAAGAAGAAGAAGAAGAAGAAGAAGAAGAAGAAGAAGAAGGAGAAGAAGAAGAAGAAGGAGAAGAAACATATGGTTACCCGGCACTGTAGAAAAGTTTATGGACAAATGTAACAGCTTTACCTGCTTGATCATTACCATTACCGAAACCGCGAAGAGACCTAGTTGTGCTCACATCATGTTCCCGTTTAATGTCATGGTTAATCGGTTCTCCGAAATGCTTCACATGAAACCGGCATCGACTACCCATTAAACGTTTGGTAAGCGCCCCATAACGGTCAATATTGAACGATCATTATAGGGACAGCCGTACGATCGAAACGACAAGAATAATCACAATCGCTACGGCGTCACACATTAGGGTGTTTTGATGTGGTAGCTGTGTTTCAGTTGTCCTTTTCTATTTCTGCTTCCCACCCGAAGCCTCCTCATCAATCTCTGTTTGTTTGGGACGGGATTTTCACCTTTCCGCGGAAATTCCAAATGCCAGCTCCCCTCCTACGCCATTTTCACACATTTTATTTTCGGTGCGCTGCTTGAGCCTGGTTACCTATCCGTCTCGCTCAACCACGAGACTTGAGTTACCCTTCGTCCTGATCGTTCAGGGAGCGTCGAGGGCAGCGGCTAAGCGGAAGCACGCGTGTCTGTGGCTAGGCGAATCAGGGGACTGCGACCAGCACAACCATGCAGGGCGCTTACAAAAACTTTCTTTATCAACTTGAAGGTTTCTTTCTTTCTTTTGACCATTCTCGGCCCCCCCCCCTTTACCCTCCCCCCCCCCCCACCACCACCACCACCCACCCCCTCTCTCTGGATTTTGAATGTATTTATCAGTTATCATGTTTATAGTTATATGAAATCAGCTCTCCTCTCGACATGTATATGCGTCTCACAGTAGCAGTCTCTCACACACAAAAATATTCATACTTTCATATCGCACTTTCTCCCTTTTCCCGTGTTCTTTTTCCTGATATGTTCCCATTTATGTCTTTCATATTTGTTATTCTCAACTCCATTTTCTTTCTCCATCTCTCTCTTTTACCCTGTCTCTCTATCTCTCAGTATCTCTCTGTCACTCTCTGTCTCTGTCTGTCTCTGTCTGTCTATTTCTCTGTCTCTGTCTCTCTGTCTCTTCTCCGTCTCTGTCTGTCTGTCTGTCTGTCTTTCTCTCTATCTATCATATTACATGCACTACTAATGTGACAATACTCATTCCCTATTTAGCATTTTGATATTTACTATGCCGCTTTATCAAAACAGCTCATGGCTTTCCTGCTACTGTCGCTGACTATAATGAATGAATAACATTTAGTGACCATCACGCTGCTATTTACCTAGCGCCTCCAATTTTCTTTTCCGCGAATGTTTTACGCATATAGTGTTTAACAGAAGTGAAGTGTTTTTTTTTTCTCAACCCAATGTTATGCCCCACAGCTATGTATTTAATGGAGTGGTAAGAGTCGTTCATTGTAGAAAGAAAAATGCAATTTATTTAGTTGAGAGCTGTAGAGTTCTCTACAGAGATCTGAATTCAGCAAGTGATGAATGGGTTTGTGCTTGATTGTATCGATGTACACGAACTTGGGATATAATCACGAAATGTTCTCCCATTCCTTCTGGCTAGGTTTTCAACGTGAGTATTTTCGTACGCGTGTCAGACCTAACATTATGACCGCGTTGTACATATACGGCAACGGTAACATACACTTACTAAGAGAAACACCACCTGACGTCATAATGAGAGCGCACACAGCAGCGTTCATCCGCACCCTCCTGTATTGTGGTAGCATACTACTGCTACGCGGTTAAATATACGTTAGGTCTTCTCCCATATTGTCTACAAGGAAAACATTGACAATGCTCTTTAATATTACGTCAACATAACAAAAAACCTATGTCATAATCCTTACCAGAACCGTTCCTAACCCAAACCCGACCCATAGTTATCAGCGCTTGTTTGAAGACGAAATGAGAATTGGCCAAAATGGGCGTCGACCACATGGCAAGTTACCCTGTCAATTAACCAGCGAAGTGTTAATGCTTACATGTTGCGCTTGTATCATACGTGCTCGTGAAACGACCCATTGCAAACTCCGCAAGAAGTTAGTTGGAGTGACAGTTTTCATCCTCCCATGAGAGACGGCTCGTGACAGTGCGATCATCTATCATGTTTTTGGCCCCTCAACATACTGATGGTATTCTTTCTACGATGATCATGCCCCCTCCCTTTTCTAGAAGGGGAGGAAAAGAAACGAACAGGTAAATATGAATAGGTATATATAGAGTTAAGCGGAAGATGAAATGAGAATGCCAATTAACAAGCTTTTTCTCAGTTAAGAGGGTTTTTTTTTAATCTGCTGTGACAAATCCTCGTTTCGTTGATCAAGGCTGCCATGGCTCTTGTGTTATCACATAGTATCGAGATAAATGCTTCAACCGTGTTGAAATAATACATCACAGAGTAAACATTTAAGATCGACATGTGGAGGTGTCGTGGTCTAATGGGTGTGAACTGTGACTGAAGGTCCCAGGTTCAATCCCCCATGACACATGTGTCCTTAACAGCAAGATATTTTGTCCACATCGCTGCTCTCCTTCCACGAGTATATATGGATACATGGCAGGAGGTGGACGATTATGCTTGACCCAGCGCCGATATCGTGCAGCGGCAAGGAAGACTCCCCAGGGAATTTGAATGGTGCACATATCTGTGCATGATATGTTCTTGTATCCAGCGATCACTAATCCCACTAATTCAGTCTCCGGACTGCGACAACATATGTAAAAAGACAACAACAACATCAACACACAGCTGTATACTGAAAGATCAACCGTTATACCCACGATGACAACAGTGCGAAGAAAACGCTTAATCTTGATACAATCCTGTCATGATTTGGTCCATTAATATTTCTTGCGATTAATCGTGAGTCGCTCGTTATCAGGCAGGGAACGTACGTTTATTATGAAGCAACATAACTGGTTTTGAGTTGCGTTTACCGGTATCGCCCAACTCATGCTAACCCTCGCTAGACCACTCGTAGAAAAGAAATTAAATTTGTGCGCATTAATATGCCCCAGGACATTGGATGGTCCCACCTCTATTCCCAGTTCCGGAACTAAGTGTCTCGTGATCTACGTGCGAAAGGGGTATACAAGAACCTAACGTAAAGGACATTTGCTCTCTACGGATTTTTTTTTTATTGAACATGTTGAACTTATCTTCTTTGTCGTGGAAGTGATCTCTACTCCCAGACGTTCTCCTCCATCTTTCAGCTTTCATATACCCCCTGGCTTTGGGGCACATGATATATTCGATTTGCGGACTATGTTCGAGGGGAAGGTGAACGGGGAGGCTCAAGGTAATGTGGAGTACATGGGTGCTTGCATCGTCGATGGCTGACGAAGAGTCCTTTAATCTTTCGCGCTGGTCAGTAGGCATATCAGCCCTTCCAGTGCCAAGTAGAATGATGCTTTGATTAATGTTTGTGTGTGTGTGCATGTGTATGTGTGTATGTGTGTGTTTGTGTGTGTGTGTGTTTGTGTGTGTGTGCGTGTGGCTGTTAATTCCCATCAGTACCAAATGTTCATGAAATGTGTGATAACTCCATGGATTTTACTGGATTGCTTTCTAGTGGGTTAAAGGAATACCATGCACTAGGAGCGGGTAACAGTTAAAGCTCAAAGCGTGGGCAGGTTCTAACTTTGGGTCTTTTCAGGTGGGAGCTTCAAATATAGAGGGCTGGCTGACGGCAGGAGGGGGGGGGGGGGATAGGGGGTGGGGGTCGGGTAGGGCTCCTGCTCCCATGTCTACCTTGTTCTTCCTCTCTGGAATCATCATTGACATCCCCCTGCACATCTCCCCAGCTCGCAATCGTAAATCTCCGTCTTATCCTTGTCAGCTAGAAGCGGGCGCGCCAATCAATTGGGTGACACTGGGGGTTTACCGTTTGACATTAAAGTTCCATTGGACGTGGGTAATCGCATACCCCCCAAGTTCGCGAGAGTAAATTGGATGACTGGCATTGCTTTCGCGTGAGAGGCGGCAAATCAGTCGTATACGCTTCCTTTCAATTTGCATGGCATTGCCTTGTCACAGATATTGGTATATGAATGATGTAATGTATACCTGGCAGCCGTGTCCGTTTAAAGGTCACTTGGAACATTTTATAAATATCCATCAATATCTATACATGCATATATAAAATAATACTGCACTACAACAAGCTGGGAACTGTTGGTAAGACTTAATTCATGAAATACTATACAAAACGATTTCCTCACGTGAACCTGTGGCATGCAAGCAACTCCATAATTAGCAGTTGCAAATCATGTGGTAGAACAGGATGGTAATGGTATCCTGTTATCCATATTGGTATATGAATGATGTAATGTATACCTGATAGCCGTGTCCGTTAAAAGGTCACTTGGAACATGTTATAAATGTCCATCAATATCTATATATGTATATACAATAATACTGCCGTCCTCACGTGAACCTGTTGCATGAAAACAACTCCAGAATCATCAGTTGCAAATCATGTGGTAGACCAGGGTGGTAATGGTATCCTGTTATCCACCCCTCTTTCCCCCTTTCTTCCTTTTTTTTCTCCCTTTCTGTCAACTTCTCCCCCTCTCTCACACTCTACCCATCGTATCCCTTCGCTCCACCTCTCTCTTCGTATATCTCCCTTTCTACCTCCTCCCTCTATCCCCGTAAAAATCCTGTTTCCAATTATCGATCAAGAAATATAGTCTTTTTTATAATCGTCATAATCATATCCGTAGTACCTTGAAAAAAAAACCTAAGGAAAATAGATTTTTCTACATAGTATTTCTTCTTAACAAATTGTTTCTTAAAAATGGAAATATAGATCACAGAATGCTTATAGAAAAGGTCGCGAAACCCTTTTAGATTGTCCTCCTACAAAGCTATAAGAACGCTGCTGTTCGCTTGTTAATCTGCATATTGTTTGCCTGAGATAGCTTTGACTGCCTGAAACCATGTATAAATCTGTTTCTGCGTTCATGATATCTTCCTATGAACCGCCCACACCCACTCCTCAAAACTATAATATATTTATTTTAACTGTATCTGTACATCAAGAATATAACATGTGCACGACAACTTAATCTATCTGCTCTTTTCACCGATCCACTCCGTACAAGGGAAATAATTTCTGACACGGCCTAAACTTTTATTTCAGCAATTTATAGTCACATTTTCTTCCTTTTCCTTCTTTATTTTCCTCCTTTTCTTGTAGTACCATGTTTTAATTCTGCAGGTGGCTCAAATCCACGATTCATTTCTCCCAGCTACGTCTGTACGGTAAACATTGAACATGTTCACGACAACTTAATCCAATGCTCTTTTCACCGATTTCCTCCGTTCAATGGGAATATTTTCTGACCCGGCCTAAACTTTCATGTGAGCTATTTATAGTCACATTTTCTTCCTTTCTCCTTCTTTTCCCCCACTCTTTTTACTAAATCTGGTAGTGCCTTATTTTTAATTCTGCAGGTGGCTGGCGCTACCTTTAGCATTTCCATCATGCAGTGTGAAGTAGTCTGAATAGTGCCGTATATCGCGTAGCCTGCTTTCCAAGCTTTTGGACTGAGATAATTCAAACTTAACAACAATAATCTAGTACTTCAAAGACTAGACACTCTTTTATGTGCCTTCTTTTTCTCAAAAATGTTTGAGCGAACTGGAGAAGGAGTTGAGAATGATTATCCTCCTGTAGCGAAACCTGTTTATTGAATATTGTTTGGATTGGAAATGTCCAGCAGTTTGGGAGCTAGGCTAAAATTCGCAAGAGGAAACGTCCGAGTTCCTCTTACTTCCCTGGTGAGATTATATGCGCTCCGTGATCTATGAGAAGAGGAAAATAATCGGTTTTCAATGATCACTTTACCCTGACATCGCCATGCATCTCGAGTCGACGGACGCTGAGGATTGAATGTTGCATTTACATAGAAACAATACAAGGTCACTCTCATAATCATCACCATTACCTCCTCAATTTGAAGTAATTGGTATCGGTGTTAAGACGTTGAATCTTTCTCGCATCTTGGTCTATTTCAAAAGTACAACGTCATAAAAAGGTCGTGTAGGAGGTTTTGACATAGTCGTTGACGTAGAGAGCATGTGTAAAAGCTGGTATTCACTGATTAAAATGATAAATAGCAAAACAGACTTCATGCACAATTATCTTGGTAAAACGTATCTTGTCTCTGCAATGGACAGAGTATGTTCTCTTACCACTCGTCCGTAGTACGTTATCCAATTCAGACGAGAACTTCTACAATTCATTTCTGCAAATAAAACGAAGAGAAAGATAGAACAAATTTTCTGGCGCCATTGTTTAACATAATAAATGCAATGACTACTTCAAGGAAACCGACCTCAAAAGAAATAATATATTCCAAAAGAAAAGTACCACAAATGAGAGCGGCTGCACGTCATGTTTCTCATTTACAAGAAAAGCACCAACTAGATTTCTACACGAAACGCAGTTCCGAGGTTTAGTCTTTGTACAATGTTACTTGCTTGCTCTCTCACCACAAAAACATGCATAATCTCATTCTGACTGCAAATACAGAAGTTAGCAAGATATTCGAGTGGTTTTGTTGCAACAAACTTTTATTAAATGCCAGTAAGACTCAATATGTTGTCTTTAGATCAAAGGGGAAAAGAATTCCAGAAAATACTGATGCCTTGACAATTGGTGGTCATGTGATCAACCGAAGTCAAAACGTAAGGTTTCTTGGAGTTACAGTTGACGATCATTTAACTTGGAAAGATCACCTTAGTATTGTCTGTACCAAAGTCTCAAGGAGTGTTGGTGTGATTTCCAAGTTACGCTTTTTTTTACCAAAGAAAACTTTAGTAACTCTTTATAATGCTGTCATTATGCCTCACTTAACTTATTGTAATGTTGCATGGGGAAATACGTATAGAACTCATATAAACAAGTTGATAGTCCTTCAAAAGAAAGCCATCAGGATCATTACAAATTCAAATTACAGCAGTCCAAGTGCTCCTTTATTTCTTCAACTTCAAGTGCTGCCTCTTGATGAATTAGTCTCTTTAAATTGTTTGATATTCATGTACAAATCTCAATCGGCACAAAATAGTTCTTTTTTAAAAGATGTGTTTATCATAAATTCTACTGTTCATCAGTACAACACGCGTCAGAGAAACTAAATCCATCAACCTCTCGCAAGGACTCAAACTGCTTTGAACTCTTTTGTAGTTGTTTGCATAAAAGAATGGAACAAGTTTCCACAAAACATCAGGTCAAGTCCAACATTGTCTAAATTCAAACTTTCATGTCGGAAATATCTTTTTGAGAATTTACAGAACAAGTTAAAGTAAATAACGGAAAGCCATGTATGTCTGTGTGTTTGCAGCGTGTGTATGGGTGTGTGTGTGTGTGTGTGTGTGTGTGTGTGTATGTATGTGTGATCTTAAACTTTTATTTTACTCCTTAGTTATCATTGTAAATATGCCATTCGTTATATATATATATTTTTTTTTTCTGTGTCTATACTGTACCTTGTAAGGGGCCCCTATCACAAGCTCTGCTTTCTCCGGGGTCCCAAACCTATCATGTTCTTTCTTTGTCAATTAATTGTTAAAATGTTGTTTTCTTGATTGGTTTGAATAAACTTGAACTTGAACTTGAACTTGAACTTGACACCACATGTGTGTGTTTCTTTCATGAATACGCAGGAATCCCATCGTCTGGCCCAGAAATGGTTAACACGAAACATACACATGCTCGACCCAAGTTTGGGAGTGATTGAACCAGTGTACTAGTTTACAAATCCTTTTTCACTTGTTGAACTGCAGACAATGATCGTCTGCTACATCATCATCATCTGGCGCCACGCCGCCATCGCGACTATCGGGAAACAAAAATCTCATTACTTACTCGGAGAGCACGACAACACCTGTTGTTGGGGGTTAGAGGTGGGTAGTGTTACGTGATGGAGTGGAGCGGTTGGCTCCGAAAGGGTCCGAGCGAGGGTACTTGGCGTGGGCTGGGTTACAGGATACGGTCTCAGAGCTAGATGCAGAATGCCTCCTAAAACCCGGATGGATGTCATGTGTGTGTATGTGTGCGTGTTTGTGTGAGTACCTAATAACCTGAATTCTACAATGTATGTACTTGGACATTCAAGATGTGGGATGAAGAGGCGATATAATGTAGAAAAAGACGATAAGACGACATGGTGGTAAGGATGATGATGATGATGATGATGATGATGATGATGCTTATCAGTTGATTATGAGGCAACGATGGGGATGAAAAAGGAAGAAAAACTGCAAAAGAGAGAGGGAAAGAGGGGAAGAGGAGGGAAAGGATATGAAAAGGCAAACGAACATTAACGAAATAAGGGAAGATTCTTATTTTGAATCGAACGATGCATTTTCTACAGAATTCAATTCATATAAATTGCACATTTCTGTGCTTTACCCCTCTTTAAAATGGGTGTCATACTTTCCCTCATACTGCAGTTGTCACCGCCCAATCTCTCTCTGTCTCTATCTGTCTCTCTCCTATTCTCCTCCATTTCCTTTCTCTCTAAACATTTTCCCCTTGGTCTCCTTCATCGTGCGTTTTTCACGCACGTCATTTTATTTATTATTTCGTTCGCTTGGTTTATCGCTTTACCTACATATGCATGGTAAGCTTTATGAAGCGTTACGAGCCGGGCTAATAGCTCCCATCCTTGATGTACTGCCAGCTCATCCCTCTATCGCTGTCAGGTCGGAAATGTAATTTCATCAACATGAATGCCAAACACGTATTTTACTTCATACATGTGAATGTGGTGATGCGTGGTTGCAGTAGTTGATCAGCGCAGGGAGACGTTTGCGACAATACGAATGCGATTTGTCGTGGGGATGTTACGGCCTTTTAGCTCTTTACTTCGGTTCACGGACTGCCGATACCAGAAAGGTGGATTCTGCTGAAAGATGCTGCTGGAAGACATTGCTGTCTCACCGTCTATAAAGGAATACATTCCCATACCTGGCATGATCCAACAGGCAAGACCTAGAACAGGTTGAAATTGTATTAGCCCCCTTCTCGTCTGACTGTCATATCAATGTACATTTACTTGGAGACGTAGAAGTCACGTTTCAGATAAACACGTGTGTAAATAGAAACGGAAGTTGACTTGCCAAAGAATGCGGTGAATCGAATCGTAAATTACATGAATTAGATTGCTATGTTTCTGTTATTAACTGTTTTTGCGCCATTGTTGCATTCGTGCAATACACACATCCATCTATAGAACAGCAGTTTATCTGGCACACAAAGGGTTAGTAGGCATGGATGGTAACTTCCTGAACTTTATGAAGGAAGGAAAGCATCACTTGGTAGTCGCTTTCACCGGAAGCGGGTGTTCCTAACGAAGACACATGCGGGAAGCCATTGATCGATTTCCTGAAATGGACGCGACGTAGCTGATGATGATTCCTGCGATATGAATAAATTGAGCTTTCGCAATGGCGAGCAGCCTGTTGAGTACATTATGTTGTCCGGCGATGATCAATCACGGACACAATGTACACACATGTGTGTTTCCTCCGACTTAATCGATGTCGCTTTTATTTCATATACTGTTGATCTTGAGAGTTTATTCATCATTGTCACGGTCGGTTGTATAGCTAGAGGGAAGAGGGTGCAATACCCTCGAAGTACCCCACATCTATTACAACTCATACTGGCCAGCATAGTCCGTTTCGCCCTCTCCCACTTTGTATTTTTTTTTATTCCCTGACGGTCATAATATTGTGAACATGAACCCAAGTACCTTTTTGAAATGTGTAAGAATTGTAATGTAGGTATGTTGTTCATGTTTTTTCCATTGAACAAACTTGAACGAAATTCTATATTATAGAATTTCGTTTAATTTCTTGCTATATCTTAAAGATATAGCAAGAAATTAAACAAATATCAGATACAGCGTGCATGTTATGTGTGTGAGAACGCCATGGTGACAGTATGCTTGTGCGTTTAATGTGTGTGTTGGGTGGGAAGATACTACAGAAGAGGGATTCCTTAAAATGATTTAACTGTTGTCGCGATTGCGATATCCTTTTATTGCTTAACAATTAATATTTGATGTAGAAAGGGTTGCTTTCAGCACCGTATAGAATAATGCCAAGAACAATTTGAAAGTCTTCACGGTTCTACAGCGTAATTATATTGCTACTCAAATGATACTGATAGTGTGATAACGATGGTTTTGACGGCCACCTGTGCGGTATGTTTCAACTTCCGGACATAACTAGTTTAAACGCCATATATATTGCCATGCTTTAATGTGCCTCAATACAAAGAGGGATTGATTACAAGTGATTGATTTTTTTCCTCGCTGGTGTAATGACACACGTAGATGTGATCACATGCCTGCATTTCCCCGCTGAAGTGGCTAAGACTTTGTTTCCTTATAACGTTTCCATTCGCGCCCCACTGTAATTTCAATCTGCCACACACTGATTCGTGGTGTTAGATCATGCTTAGCATTTGTAGGTCGCGGGGGATGCTTGTGGGATTACATTATAATTGTTTTCTGAGAAATCGGAGTAATTGTGTCTACGTTGGTCATTCGAGTCGCATCTATTGAGCGGCCTAATGTTAGCAAGGTTGGGATCCGGGGAGCGTCAATAGACGTGGAGGTGGAACCTATTAGATCTATTAAGACAGTGACATTATCTCTACACCCTTTGCAGATATTGGAACAAATACAGAGCGAATATTTGCTGTATTGTACAGACATAGCTAGGTGTATTAATTAAGGTAGTTGTCACAGGTAACATAGTGGTTCTTATAGCTGGTTTTGTTGTTGAAAACGCAATCTATCTGTAACCATGGTAACAGGTAAGTTATTGGGAGGAAGCGACACTACGTCAAACATAATGCCTATGACTTTTCCAAATTGCATTGCAGTCTGGAGTAATTATTTGGTAAAACGCTGATTCTTCCGAGAAAAGAATAATGATGTAGTTGTTACGTTTCAAGATTGAATAGAAACCATACTTTAGGCCATGGCGTAACAACTTTTTAAAGAAAGAAAGGAGTAAGAGTGGGCGTATATGCAACGTTAGTTGTTTTCCTCAAAGGTTTCAGCATTGATTGCTTTACTATCAGAAGCGTGTGTTTTGCGTCTGGGTATGCACTTAATGTAATTCAACAGGTGGGTACAGTTTCCCCCGTTTTGACACCGGCGCTACTTGAAAGCCTATGAGTAGTGTGAAGTTTCGACATTCAGACACCAGGGTCGCGTCATCGACCAATCAAAGAGTAAGATCTTTAGAAACTGCCATTCAACATGCCTTCACTGCCCCCCTCCACCTATATACACTCACATATACGCACACACACACACACACACACACACACATACCTACATATAAAAAAATGACAGATCATATAAAAACACAAACGGAAAAATTAATAACAATACACTTAACGTTACAGCCACGCTGATATAAAGGCGCCGTTTCGTAAATTGTACAGACATTCACAGTTACATGGACATGATAGACATGCACATTCTCAAGTACACATAAACACACAGAAGGACGAGTATTATTTAATGAGCAAAGCTGAAAGCTGAAACCGAGGATTTTTCCCAGTGGTGCAATTTTCCAAAACGAGTGTCTAATTTTTCTGCTGATTTAGATAATTGGGGTATTACAATGCTACACCCCCTTTTAGCAATACCCGGTTATATGACGTAAAGACTATAAAACAGAAGATGTGTTTGAAGCCAGGAGTGGTAATCATCAATGGTCCACTTTTTCTTCAAGACATCTAGGTCATATGGAACCCCGTTGGCGAAGACCAAGCATAACGCGATGGAAAATAACCTTGATATCTAAGATGATTGCAATGACAGAAAAGAAGGGGAATAATAAAACAAAAAGTAGGAGAAAAGAAAAAGGAAGATAACAGAATAAAAAGGAAGTGGGCGAGGATGATGTTAAGGAAAGCTAGTAGATTAATAACAAGGAAAGCGAAGAGAGGGAAACACATTTTTCTGAAAATAAATCCAAAAGGTCGTGAGGAGAGCATGCAAGACCTTTAGATTTGCAGTCTCATTGACGAACGATACCGATAATTGGGGTATCGCATCCCAACACCCCCGGAAGCCATGCCCAAGTATTATATTTCCCGCCTCGCATCATTCTGTTCAGCTACACTGTGGCAGAGTTCGTTCACATAGCATTGGCGTTGTGCCTTGCGCAAGAACAGAAATAAAATGGACCAAGGTCGACCTCAAAGCGTCCAATCAATTTTTTGTGAGAGAAAATACACTTAGCTCGCACGGGAGAATCTGCAGAGGGTGTGTGTGTGTGGGAGGGGGAAGTACCACAAACGAATTATCGAAAAGGGTAAATGGCGTACGCAGGGTATCAGAATATATTGTTTGTCTTTAAAAAAAGTCTTGTCTGCACACGAATTGGGTCGAATTCGCTAATAAAAGCCGCAAGATGTAGAAATGTTTTACGAAGCATATCACATTACTATGTTTTCATGTTATTAAACATTTATGTTTGTCTTATACATTTGCATAAATACACCTTTGGTGTTGGGCAATTATCTATCAGATTTTAAATCTATGAATTTTATTATGTTTCTCTTTCTACAATCAGTACAGCAGATCAAGTTATGCATTTATGAAACAGAGAAGGTCACGTCTCTGCAACCGATATTTACCCAGCAGCTAATAAAACATAATGATTGCCATTTACCGATATAACAGTCGGTAGGAAGTTTAACTCCTTCTCTGCCAGGCTCAATACTGCCAGTGTGTGTATAGTGTGTATTACCAGTGCAAAAATGGCCCAATGGCGCATACAGAAATAAAAAGGAAAGAAAAGCAAATTATTCAAAACAGTTGATGAGCAAATAGTAGCAGACATAGACTTGATTACCTCCCTCTGTAAAACATCATGTGCATCCTTTCAAGTACTGAGTATATCAAACCTCTTTATGTTGCATTGTGTGTGTATGTATGTATGTATGTTTGTATGTATGTGTGTGTGTATCTGTGTGTGTGCGTGTGCGCGTTTGTTTTCACACTCGTACATTGGAGGGGGAGGGGCAATGCCCTGGAAATTGTGACTTTATCACACAGATGAGTCTAAAAGTATTGATTTAACGTCTCGTCACCTCAAAATAAGACAAAAAGCTGAATTTAGATCAGACTTTGGGGAAAAAGGGGCACTAATCATTCATCGAAGCGGCAAAACATAAATATTTGAGGAATATGTACAGCTATGGTGATGAAAACAAAGAGGGTGCCCTATTTTGCGTACACACTCACGCGCGCGTGGGCACACCGCCCGAAACTTACGACATGACCTGCGTCTGACTGTACTTTCCACCGACCGCAATCTCTCACTGGACATCCGTCACTCATATCCATACCTCCCATCCCATCCAATATGCGTTCGTGTTCATCATCATACTCATCCATTCACTTAAGGTCTGATAAATGAGGCCGATCGTTAGATAAGCAGATAAACACTCTGTCATGAAAGATGCGAGCGAGGACGAAGGCATCCGTGAAGCTGGGTTTGTTTGCACGTACATTGCGTTCCACTGTATTCGCGATGATAGATCGGGCGTGTTCGGTTTGTCAGAGCGATATGTCGATGCATTCTTACGATGTCAATTCAAATTTTAGTGACATTTTTAAGATCAACAATATCATGTATGGAGTGGTAGAATTATTACTAGCAGTGCCAATTATTCACGTTTGTGAGCCACATATGTTTTTCTTCAAATTGACCATTTTTGTTATCTATGCAAAATGTTATTCACGGTGATCATATGGACTGCGCTAGGATAGACTTTCTTTGATCTATGATGACCGCCGCCGCACAAAAATTCAAGACATTCGGGTGTTTTAAACAATAAACTGTATTTCTAATTAGACAGTGCCTTCCTCTGGATAACAAAAGAAAATCTGTTTTGAGAAATATGTCAACCGTTCAGCCTTCCTTCGCTGGGAGTTAAAAACTGTTCTCTTTACACACACTGGGAATCAGTTTGGGGTGAGTGAAGGGAAATTTTGATAAATTTGTAGAAAGAATTTGGTCCGTAACTTTTTTGGACACCTCCGGACACGAAATTGAGGTTGTTTCCATAGAAGGTGCAACACTCAATAAGTGATCAACAAGATATTTGTAAAGAAATATGACTGTCCAATGTGCGACATGTTTTCTACAGTATTCTCAATTTATCACAAAAATAAAGCAACAATATAATTTGAAATTCACAGAGTCGTATCATTATAATACGTACTACTACTGCACATGCACTTCAGTGCATGAAGTGGCTCAGAAATCTTCTGCGCAGACAGAATATATATTCTTCTTAATGCATCCAAAATTAGTCTTCCATTTTTGGCGGCGGTCGTCGCTGGATCAAATAACCAAACTCGTCAAATATTATATTGTGCTATCAGTGAACGCGACTGGTGCACATGGTGTAGGTATAAATTACTCTTCGTGCTTACTCCAGTTCTAACACCTTCCTCCGCTGATCAAACAATATGTTAATAATGATATAACCCCAAAACTTCTCTGATTAACAACAACTTATAATTTAGAGTGCGTTCCATTCATTAAAATAGTATCATGAAATACAGGTTAATATAATAACACTGTACTTCGCAGTTATGGGGTAAGTTGTGAATACATTACGAAAAGGTCTTTAAAAAATATTAATATTCACGATTCTTATAGACATGATAGAAAAATTTTGCACCTGGCACACAACGGGCGAATGTTTTGTCGCTTTGACGCGACAATGGATATCCTTCTGGTGTTGTTTCAGGATACTACGAGGGAATAATCTAAAAATAATAAGCAATTCAATATCAAACAAAATCCGGACCACTTTAATGACGGCAGAACAACAAACTCCAACTCTAATTCTTACGGTCTGCAATCATAACTACCTCAAACTACTACCGTCCTTGTCTTCCGATCCTGGTGATAACTGTTCACATCTGAAATGGTACTGTTTTCAGTATGCTATGATAGGAACTACAAGATTATGAAAACATAGCAAAAACACATCCAAAGGGGGTTGCTGACCTACATATGAATTCAAGACCCATTATATTATCGAACAACATGCACTGAATCGTAAACATCGCTTCAACATTATGACTTTTATGACTGAATGTGTTCATCCTCGATAAAGCGTGACTTGTGGCGAAAAGTCGCGGGACCAGTTATAATGTAGCCCTGAGGCAACCTAAATTCTAGTTCGGAGTTCGTTGTAAACGACGCATAGATGATGCGCCCCTGGATATAGCTACAATGACCTCGTGTCTAAAAAAAAATAGAGCAAGCATGAGAGCAATATGACCCCAAGACTTATGTTGTCATGTCATCACATAATGCTGAATTGGGACAGCGTGAGAAAGAGAAAAGATGTAACGGACTTAATCAGACAGAAGCATATAGCTTCTGCGGTATTGAACGGAACATTCATGAGGAAAATAATCATTGTAATGGTGTACAGCAAGACGCCACAGATTGATATACTTTCATACACGGGAAATTAATCATAGTGGTGTCGCTAATATCATACACATTTTTTATATCTTACTAAATGTATTCAGTCTATATGCTGTATCCGTGTTACTTTAAAAAAAAAAAAGACGATCGAAAATATACGCCAAGTTAGAGCCTTTTAAAGATAATCTTAGGGCAGAAAGTGAAGACGGGTATTTGCTGCTTTCGTGCAAGTAAAATATATGCAAACGTACAAACGAATGCCTTGTTTGTGTTGATTTCCTCCCTGAATAGCAATGTTCCTGTTGCAATTTATGTCCCAAATTTAAATATATAATATAATAGTAAGTAATCTGGGGTTAATTTTGTATTCTACAATGTCCGTGAAATGAACGTTTGGTCATGATTGTTATGTGCACTGTAATGTACCGTCACTGAGTATCACGTACATGTATCTGTGTTGCGTATTGATTGGTCTGTTGAGGAACTAAGTAAGACATTTGCATTTTGCGAGAGCGTTGAGCAAGATGCATTTTCAATTCTGTCTTCCCTTGCAGCGTATGATTTTATTTGAACATAACGTGTCTGCCTATAATGATAGGTGGTTTTCGTTGTTGGTGTTGTGTTTATCATTAATAAAGCGAATACAAAGTTGGCGATATCGATGCCAAAAGCAGACACCACATCATTGAATTGGCAGTAGAGCGTTGATAATTTCTTGAATTGTATATTAGATTGTACTTTAACTTCATCTTGTCTCGTTCAAAAACACTAGCTAGAGGTATTTTAACGGGGGATAGATGGTTCGTCTTCAATATCTGACGTTGGAATCAATTAGAGATTTGGACTGCCGCGACTTGGCTTTGCGTAGCCTGACATTTGGTAAACTGTTTCAGGGAATATTGGAAGGTATCTCCTTCAGCTCTTTAATTACCATACAAATAGAGCTGGGCTCATCTTCCGCTTGGCACCCCGAGCTCCTAGATGTTTGAGCTTGTTATTATCCCCATAAGTTCAGGCATTTTCGCCCGGCCGCGGGAGACGACTAATTCACGTTCGCGGGTAAGAGAAAACCGTTTCAAATTTTAGGGGAAAAGTTAGATTGGCAGGTAGGACAAATACACTCGGGAGACGTGATGATTTTATTTGTAGATCACTCAATCCCGAGATTTTTGTGTGCATTTCATTTTCCCGCCTTGACAGAGGAGTGGCGGGAAGGGCTGGAGGTGTCGACTGGCGAAGGTCATGTCATGGATTGAGCGCAGGATCCTCCGTCTGATCAGCATTGATCAGAGCAACCATCTCTTCTCTCTGTTCTCTCCCTCTGTCTCTCGTCTCATCTTCATCCTGCGCTCTCACACTCTCTGTATATTTGATGTCTGTCTGTCTTCCAGTCTGCCTGTCTTTGTATCTTCCCCTTTCTCTCATTTTTCCTTTTTTTTCTCTCTTCTCCAAACTGTGATCCTCTCCCCTCAATTTCTGCTTCCGCATATTTGATGTTTGTCTTCTTGCCTGCTTTCCCCCCCCCCCCTCTCTCTCTCTGTTTCTCATTTTACTCTTCGTCATATTCTTGTCTACCTCTTCATTTCATCACTTGTCTTCACATCTCTTCTCTTCCTTTCCACTCAACATCTCTCTCTCTCTCTCTCTCTCTTTCTCTATCTCTATCTAACCGTATATTACTTTGTATACTTCATCGATTTCTTCCCGTCTTTCGCTCGTGTAAAAGCATTCTCTCCCTTCTCTTTGCTTTCTCTACCCTCTCGTCTTCTCTCTCCCCCCCCCCCACTCAGACCTGTTAGCAATCTCATGTCTCGGATACACTGCGATAGCCATCTTGGCAGTATAGAATCTTCGCTCAAAGAGCAGCTGTTAACCTAGTGTTGGGATTGCTAGCGGGGCAACCTTTTCTATGCATACACCGAAATTCATTTATCGTGTTTTCCTGTCTCTTCACACCGTGATCGAGTGGTATGAACCTTAAGGTGTCGAAGCTTGTAGAAAGCATCTATGTCGTGGCACTGCTCTCAAAGGAATGTGTGGGCTAAGCTCCATATAACACTGCAACTATTGTAAATTGCTATCACTTGAAACCAATTTGGAAATGGCAAAAAGATCATGACCAGCTGTTAGCACGCTAAATAGTTCTAATTGATTTTGAGTTGGAATGGTTGTTTACATTTAGGCTTCATGATTGCTTTGTGTCTTATGCTTTTTCTTTCGAATGACATTTCGATTACTTAAAACTTGTTGAAGGTGTTGTACAACACCAGCTGTTTTCAAGATTCCCTTTTGTAATCCATTCTTAACTGATGTTTTAGAAAGAACATGTGTTATTTTTGTATATGTCATGCTTATTCAAATGTATGAAGCACAACCTGAAAGTAAGAGGAAGAAGTGGAGCAATTACAAGCACTTCTATTTTCCTTTATAGGTAATTTAAAAAAACAATATAAAAGACTAGTAAATACTACTTAGTAAACAGTAACATCTTAGGTATCACCAGATGGTTGTATTCTTTCAGGATAATTGACCCACTTATGGTGTGATGAAATCATCTCTTCCCTTTTCACTCTTTCTTTTCCTTTTTTTTTACCGCATAAGTAAGTCAACTATCCTGAAAGAATACAACCAGGTGGTGATACCAAAAGTCTTACTGTTTTCCCACATAGTATTTATTAGTAATTGTCACCATGGAATATTCAAAGAACATTTAAAAAAAATGTTCTTAACTATTATTTTAGTGTTTACATATTATATAAAAAGTGAAGATGCAACAACACAAAGAAAAACAAAAGTACGCGACTTGCAGGAGATTTTTGACGGTCATATACCATATACATCGCATTCTTTATCAAGAGGTCTTGTGTCGTATGCCCTTCACCCGACTACATGCGAGATAGCTCGACATGTAAAATCAATCTTCTCACGCAAACTTAATTAATCGCTACTTTACGGGATCCTCTATCACGTCTATACAAATCGCAAATGACACTTTCGAGCATAATTTGATAACGGGGCTTGTTAAACATTAATACATTCACAAATGATTCACCGGATTACCGACTCCCTGAACTTGATTTAGTTCTGGTAAAAGGTCACTTCGTATCGACAGGCTTATATTGGTTTATTGAATTACATGGGTACTCAGCGCGCTTCCCGTGGTTTTGTGTACACGAGCACTTGTACGGCATTAATGCGTGTCTATTTCTCACCGTAATGACAGAGCGTTAAACAAAGAAAAAACAGGTGCGAAAATTGCAGGCATAGTTTCTCTACATGCTCCCTTTGTTTCCAAAGATAATACTCAAGTTGGACAGCTGTTTCACGCATGGCGATGTTCTTTACCGAATTTTCTTTATTCTTTTCCAGGCCTGTAAATTAAATCTTTTAGGGAATTTCACCTTTGACATACCATTTTCAGTTTTTAAATTAAATTATTCTTGTCCATACAAATGTTATTGTTAGTTATGAAGAATACTGTCATTCAATTTATCCGATTACAGATGTACACAGAATAACAATGACACCTGCTTATAGAGCATTTTCTTTATAGGGAGCTCGATTTTGACAGCTGTCTCTTGCGTTAATACAGTGCAAGTTGCTTGATGCTTTATGGCCACCTGTATCATGTGTATAGAGTACCGAAGTGGTGTCGTCATATGAACATATTGTCACGACAATTGGCTCTAGACAAACTCACTCCAGTGAGAGGTTTAGCTGTCCGATATTGTCTATCGGGCTATTCCCAATTACAGTCCCCGTTGTGATCACCGCCCCTTGCTCTACCTGTATTGTTTAGAGCCTATAATGCTCGAATGATGTCACACTTCTGTACTCTATAGAAAGGCCAATTGCTCTTAAACCCTCACTTTTCTGTACATTGTTTTACATTAGAACCTGAATGTCACTAGCTTCTACAAATATTTCACATTTTTACACTAACTCTTTCCTATGAGCGGCGTTAATATTAATGCATTGTTATGCATCGTGCGGTGAGCATATTATGCATCGTTTTTATTATTTCATGGAAAGCATTAATTCAATCTTGAATCCTGAATACAGGATTTAAAGTTTAAATGGTTTTGTTTGTGTTTCATTGAGCCTCATTTTCCTTTTCGTTCTGTTCATCCCTGCAGGTAACCGTCCAAGCAACATGCGTGACCCTGACTGCGATGTCGGTTGATCGCTACATCCTCATCGTCCACGCAGTCAAATCACGTACGACGAGAACGACGAATAAAGCAGTCATTATCAACGTCTCCATATGGTTAGGTGAGTGCCTGCCGTCACCTTCACGTACATCTTGAGCTTATCTCTCTCTCTCTCTCTCTCTCTCTCTCTCTCTCTCTCTCTCTCTCCCTCCCTCCCTCCCTCTCCCCCCCCCCTCTCTGTCTCTCTCTCTCTCTCTCTCTCTCTCTCTCCTTCTCTCTTTCTATCTACCCCCCCCCCCCTTCTCTCTCTCACTCGCTCTTCTTGTTTGGCTCGTACGTTCCACCCTTTACTCAATTCATTCCTTTGATTTTTAGATATTTTCGCTCATTTTTATATTGTTGTATTCTTCCATCTCATCACCTCTCTTCCTCCCTCGTCATATTCATGTCCTTTCCCTTTACAGTTCCCCACTCCTATGCGTTTTTACCTCGTCCCTCCCCCCTTTCTCTCTCTCTCTCTCTCCCTCTCTCTCTCTCTCTCTCTCTCTCCCTCTCTCTCTCTCTCTCTCTCTCTCTCTCTCTCTCTCTCTATCTCTCTCTTTGTCTCCCTCTCTCCTTCTCTTTTGATTGACCTTTAAATTCCACCTTTCTGTCTCTTGATTCATTTATTTTGCTTCATTTTCCCTACCTGGTAGACTGTTATTCTACAGATGTGTATCTTTCATGTATGTACTCCTGTATTGCGTACATGTGTATATGTGCTCTTACAGTAGTTTGCAACCATTCCTTCCCTTTGGCGGAGAATCCAATCCAACACAATCCAATTTTTATTTTCCTTTTTCCTCTTTCCATCTGCTCACATTTTTCATAATCATCCAGACAATTTCCCCACTAATCCTTCTTCCTCTTTATTCACACTTTCTCCCCTTCCTTCTCTATCACAGTGCAAGGTCCGTCTCCATACATCCTGTACATTGTAGCAACGTACCCTATACATGTATATCAATATAAATTTACAAGGAGTGAACGACCTCGGTTAGTACATTTCATATCGGATGTAGCGGTCATACAGGTGAACTATTCGCACACTCAATTCAGCTTACAGCTCGCATTCCGTCCTTTCTTTGATAAATTAGTGCTAATGCATGGCAGGCGGTCAATATACTCCAATAACCTACATACAACTCGCTCAAGACGTCTCATGTTGAAAAGCCTGTATGTGTAAACAGCCGCTGTATTTGAGAGCATTTTAGACTCTGAATATATCGTGTATATACGCTCTCTTCAGTGTGAAGGGTTAATTTTCAAACCATGGTGTTTTCTTTATACCTAACATACACAACATACTTTCTGAAACGGCAGACCGACCTTTATAAGCGGTAGTGCCCCTCCCGCATAATATTATTGCACACCCTTTTGAGTTATGATGTCCCATTTAAACGAAAGTTACTCGTCATAGAAATATCGATGCGAACCGATCCCCTGTATAAATCAAGTTCAATTCTTGAGAGAATGTATAACCGCCCCCCCCCCCCCCTCGAGACGACACCATGACTAAGGAACACAACAGTGACCGTCTCGCCATAATCAATAAACAAAAGGCTAGTACGCCCCCTCCCCTCTCTGCATACAAGTGTGCTCTCTTTAGTAGCTACAGCTTCTTGGAAAAACAAATGCCCCCTCGCTAGCATGAAAATGGTCACTTTAGAACGTGGGTGCTTCTCTACCAAATATGTTTCATTAGTCGATATGGCAAACAGCACATTATTTCCTTCTGCACCCTTTGAACTACGAAACCCCTCTAAGCGGATTATTCGCTGTGCTTTCTCAAAAAAATACAAGTCGTAATGATGACTGGGCATAAAATCAGTATGCATGATAAAGCTGCACTATGTTCTCAGTAACAAACATTATGCGTGGTTGCGACCTTATCGAAACCTTTCCTAAAAGGGTGCACATGTGTGCGTCATGTTTCGCTCATGATCTTCCGATCTATGTCTTCCCCTGTTTCCTGTTTTCTTTCAACCCTTCTCTTCATGTCTCCTTCTTCAACGCCTTCCGTTAACCCCCCTCTACTTTTCCCCTGTGTCTTTTTCTCTCAAGACGTTATTTCAATCCATTTCCCCTTCTCTCCTTATCCGTCTTCACCCACACAAGGTTTCTCTCCCCACCTCCCTCCCCCCTCCCCCTCTCCCTCCCTACCCCCCCTCCTCTCTCTCTTTCTCTCTCTCTCTGTCTCTCTCTCTCTCTCGCTCGATTCGTTTTGGTTCAGACGTTTTCCGGGCTTCCTGTTTAAATTGTACATTTCACATCCTTTTACGAGTAAAGACAGTCGGATGAGCGGTCTTGTGATGGGTGCAGACGTCTCGGATGTTACAAGCAAACAAAACCAGAGAAAGGGAACGGGTAGAAACTGTGCAGATGGGCGTAGAAATGCAGTTTACTTCCACCTCGCTGTGTCATTAAAATGTAACTAGAAAACTGACTGAAACTGGGACAGGTGTAATGGCAATAAGGGACAAAATATAGCATTACCGCATTCATGTGATTATATTGATCTTTCCGGAATACGTTTTAAAAATCAATACCTGTGAGCCGTTACTTCAAACACCTGATGAAGGTGCCACAGATGATTCTTATATTTCATGTTATATGCAATTGCCTATCTCACTTAGCCCACTGTGTGCCAACACGACTAAATCCCTGTGGAATCGATGGGTATAACGTGTGCACAAATCCATCTTAAGCCCATTAAGAGTTAACAAAAATGATTATTACACTTGATGCGATCAAGAGGAGGATTCTACACGCGTACTACGAATTATTATTTTTCCCACATGCATATCTCTGAATATTGACTCATGGCTTTGTTGCGTGTAGCACACACACACACACACACACACACACACACACACACACACACACACACACACACATTCACACACAAACACAAACACACACACATATATACATATATATATATATATATATATGTATATATTCCTGTGCCATCGTCAAAACCTCTGTGGCCTTGCCATACAGGATACTTAGACGTCAAACATTTAGTGATCCTATATTTCAATTTTTGAAATGGTACTTAAAGTTGTAACCTTTACTTGAGATTTAGGCAGAATCTTGTGAAACCGTTGTCTTAAAAAACGTGTTGCAGCTGAAGTAAATGCCTTTCCAGTATAATTTCAGTATTAGTGAAGAGCCGACATATTGTATAAATATTCATGGAATAGGACTTCGCTGTCTACTTTCTCTTCTCCCCCCCTTTACACACACACACACACACACACACGCACACGCGCGCGCGCGCGTGCGCGCGCACTCACCTATCTGTTTCTCTTTGTTTTCTCTCTGTCCCTGTTTCCTTCTCCCTTCAACAGTAATTCCGTCTCTTTTTATTCATCTACTAACCTATGAATAATATATATATATATATAAATTAATGTATATATATATATATATAGGTAAGCGATTGAGTAGTGGTATACTGCAATATCTAATAGTGCTCGACTGTGTAGGAGCTGAGTATAAATAATTTATTGGTTGGATGCTTAACTTAAGCTGGTCGTACAGACTGTTTCACCCGAAGGATCGTCTGCGACTGGTAGTATAATTTAGGTGTATACAGAACATGTGCATTAGGGTATAACCTTGAAACAGTCTGTACGACCAGCTTAAGTTAAGCATCCAACCAATAAATTATTTATTTATATATATATATATATATATATATATATATATATATATACATATATATAACGATATGCATAAAGATCTTTATATAGATTTTATGTGTCTGGTTGTTTGTTTAAATGTCTGTATTGTACACGAAATCTAACCTTTCTATTTTAATGTTGTTTGTTTCCAGTTTCAATCGTCATGTCCTATTGTTGACCACGAATATGTACAAATAAACTAATTTTCTCTTCTTCTTCTTCTTCTTCTTCTTCTTCTTCTTCTTCTTCTTCTTCTTCTTCTTCTTCTTCTTCTCCTTCTTCTTCTTCATCTTCTCCTTCATCATGATGTACTTTTTCTTCTTTCTCATTGTAACACAGACTTTCTTCCCATCATCTTCAATCTTTTGACCGTTTCTCGTCACACCGTACTCTAATCAACCTGCTTATTTTATGATGAGAACTATATTTCGTTCCTAAATTCACTGTGGGCGGTATTTACTTCATTAATCAGTCAAAAAGCAGAGCAGAGCTAAACCCGGTCAGTATATGCTAATGTTTTCATTAGCTAAAAAGCACGAGGAGACAAAACACATAAAAACTTACGCTCTCCATTCCTGTATATAAGTCATTGCCTGAAGAAATGGGATATCATGCTGGCACTTGATGGCGACCCATTCACGTGATATGCAAGTGTAACATGCGCTACCCACACTACCTTTTGTAAATACGCTTCAAATTTAGCTAATTTAAGTTGAGTCCCATTTTCTTTTACAAGGGAATGGCGAGGGATGCTGTGTGTCAAAACGAACCCATCGCATGGCCAACAAAATCAATCATTCCTACCGAATTTGAGCTTCTCCTAATCTTGTTTAGCTAAGAGGGTATCTGGCTAAACTCCTGGCAAAAGTAAAGGAAGTCAAAATAAGTAAAAGTATTATTCAATCTCTTGTCGAGTCCTGAGAGATGCACATCAATAAAAAAAACCGCAACGAAAATCATGATATGACGTAGTTCCTTATTTTAGGTTTGACTTCAATCCGACATGAAATACCATCAAACGTCCTGTAAAGGTATTGTTAGTATTCGGGATTGTGAACTTAAAAGACAGGGTAGCCTTTTCGCAGATTAAAAAAATCGTTGTAAAAAACCCGGAAAAATTTGAAAAAAAAAATACTCCATAAGAACTTTCCTTCCAATGATAAGACTGTAAAACTGATTTTGACCGGAATAATGATTGCTAGATTTCCAGTATACAAATGATGCACAGGTTTGATTGGGTCAGTTAGGAATTGTGTACACAAGGTAGCTCTGAATTGCCTGAACCCACGAGGCGAAGCCGAGTGGGTTTCGGGCAAAATTCAGAGCTACCGCGTGTACACAATCCTACTGACCCACGAAATAAACCTGTGTATCATCTGTTTTTATAGAATGGGCCCCAGAATCTAATAAAAAAGGGAAAAATCTCTGTCAACCTCATTTACCGGATGCATGGAAAAATCATGCGTCCGGTAATTACCGGATGCATGGTTATGACAGAATCATGCATCCGGTAATTACCGGATGCATGGTTATTGACCAATCAGATTGCAGAGATCCATCTTCATCATCAATGATCATCAATGATTGGAATCATCAAAATCTGCCAAGACTAAAAATTACTGACTTTTCACATAGAGAAGTGTCCAAATAACACAGCTAAAATAGACCATAGACCATGTCAGGTGGAGAAATAGAGTCTGCATGTATAGAACTACCAAGTTCATCACGCTTTTATTTGATAACAATCATTTAAATGACGTAGTCATATCAGAAAAGACAAATTTACTGCGAATGTCCAGGGTGGCATTGAGTGCACAAATGAACGCAATGCACGTTAGTGGGCAAATCACCGCAGCAACGTCTCACACAGTGCTGCCACAGCGTAGAATTCAGTCATGAGTTTGTCCTCTTCTCCGTTCGAAATATCTTCCAAATGTACGTGTTTCACCTCTGCAAAGCGTTTAAATGTAGAAAATGAGTATTCTATTCTTCGAGTTAAATTTGTACTTACTGAAAGCATCTGAATCGTCCAAAATTTGTTTCAATTCTTCATGTCACTTTATCGGAGGTTCTCGTGATTCGTGGGTGCCGCCATTAGCGTAAGCAACATTGGTATCGATCATGTTAATTCTCGGTATCGCGATATCGTGTTGATATCGTGTTGATATCGCGTGCTGCCAGTAAAAAAAATTACACGGCAATTACGGGTAATTAACCAATCAGATTGCAGAGATTCTGACACCCATTCTATAATAGGTTTTAGACGGATCAACCAAACACCTCCGCGGTTCGTGTAGCCTAGAGATCGTGACCGTTACCGTTACACATTACGAATCTCCGCTCCGAACTATCCGCGGTTAAACTAGCAATGCATGCGGTGGCAGCAGCGCACCCTGTCCGCTTTTTTTTTTATTATGTAAGAATATGGTTAGTTTTTCATTTGTTCTGACACGTTTTCGTTAGGGTATGACTTTTGTTAATGGGCTACTGTGTCACATATTTAGATCAACTAAACGTTACTTGTGAAATTTTAATATCACAGTGCAGGTGTGTTGAAAATGTTAATCCATCACGGTTCCTCTAACCACATCTCTCTCTCTCTTTTGTCACCCGGCAGCATCGTTCCTCGTCCATCTACCCGTGGCGACGTACCAGACCTTCAACACAGAACTCAATAGGTGCACGATGCCGATGGGCCCTGATGGTGCGCACGAAAAGTACTACTATCTCTTCTCCTTCATCTCCATGTACCTCCTGCCGCTCGTCATCATCCTGGTCTGCTACGCGAACATCCTCTTCATGGTATGGCGGAAGTCGAGCGCGGGCACGGAGAGCGCCGCCGCGCACGAGCGCTCCATCCGCCAGAAGCGCAAAATCACCCGCATGGTTTTCATCGTGGTGCTTCTGTTCGCTGTCTGCTGGCTGCCCATCCAGTGCACCGTCCTGTGGGGAGGGTTCAACCCCCAAGTCACCGGCCGCGTCAACCCCGTCGCTCTGGGCAGCATCCAATTCTTCTCCCTCTGCCTCAGCTACGCCAACTCGTGCGTGAATCCATTTATATACGCTTTTACCACGGCCAGCTTTAAGAAGCATTTCAAGAGGGTCTTTGCCTTTTGCATCGAACCCGAGGAGAACGTGGATGAGAAGACGACGGGAACCACGGGCTATAGAAAAGCAGGCAAGTACGTTAACGAGTACTCTTCCGTCAACACATGTGACACCAAGATGTGAGAGCTGAAGCAAAGCATTAGAAGGGAATTGTGCAACCAATTGGCACGGGGAAAGAGTGAAATGTAGGCCTACGGAAGACAAGAGGAAAGAAGTGGTATACAAATACAGATACATTTGTGAGAAGAAACCCCGATCTAGAAGCTTTTCATATCAATTGTACAGAAAACGAAAGACCTTGACTTGATGCTTCGTTGAAAGTGGTTGTTCAAAGCGTGGTCAGAAAACGAACAGAGTGATCATCAGGATTGAATGAAACATAATGAATGGCAGGGACTAGCAAGAGGTCGCTGTAGTTGACACGATAGGCCAGTAGAAGTTGATCTCTAACAATTTAACTCAGATCAAAAGAAGGACTTGTAAATGAATCACTGGATTGAGACGATTGAACGAATGCTTAGGATTGATAGATGTCATCAAGAAATGATGCAATCACCATTCGTACTTCTTACGGAAACAAACGTCTGGAGATGGGAGCTAAACCTCGTATCACTGCTCTTGTTTATTTCAGATCATGCATCAAACAAACGAACGGTCTTGAGAAAAGAGGCAAGGACTGTGGAAGAGTAAGGGTGGTTGAATGATGCATGTAAGTTTAGGCCGTCCAGTGTACAAGCGCAGGGAAAACCTATCATCGTCGCAACAGCCGACCGAGTTATGGATTCGGGTTCGAACTCGAGAGCGCGGATGCCGATCGATCTATCTACCCGAAGGAAACACGGAACACACCCGCGCAACAGGAGCTCACAAGGAGACACTGTGGGTTGTCCGAAATGGCGAGGGGGATGACATTCACCTGATTCCTTCTTGAATTGGCTAATGCTTGCTAGGGGGAGGCGCGGATGGAAGCCGGCCGGTCGGCCCCTACTCGACTTCGTTTGGGCGGGCAACACCACGACAGAGACACCGAACACCTCCATGCTCACCTCGGCTATCTGCTGGAGACGGGCGTCTACATTTCATCTGACCGTCTGACCAGCCTTGTGATGAACAGATAAGCACGGAGGCATCCAGATTCATTGCGTCCTGGCTTTCTTCTTTTCTCTCTTCGTGTAGCATCTGTGTTGAAGCCGTCCTTGTGTGTTAACGAGGCAGGATATTTGATCGATAGCGAACCACCCACTCAACTCTCTCTTTTCCTTATCTTCTCTCTCTTTCTGTTCCTGTTTCACCTCCTCTGTCTCTCCTTCTCTCTCTCTCTCTCTCTCTCTCTCTCTCCCTCTTCCACTTTGTCTTTTTGGCTCCGTGCCAACCGCAAATGTAGATTCCATCACTTTTACGTCCTGGAAGTGCGCACGATATTAATCATACAATCGATACCCTCAAACATGTTACACCTTACCTTTGGGTATTGGCCACAGAACATACCACTGGGTACTTGTAGTCAATACCTACATATCACGAGTAGACTTTGGAACACAAGAATTATAATCTTTGTAGGAGGACGAAGTTACTTAGTAGTTGAATACTGCACGTGATAACCTTAAAAACAATACGTCTTGAACAGCTGACGCCACTTTCCGGTATCAGGGCTGTGCACTCGCCCGCATTTTGAGTTATAGCTTTTGATTCGCCACCGACGGATCAGGTAACTGCTCCTCCAACCACCATGCGACCGGCCCATCGTCGAGTTTCACCAGTTCCCCAACGGGCGTGCAGTAATTTGGATGAAATGTCACCGATAAAGTGATCTTGAAAGATGATGCGCACATTTTATGTCTGCTCCGATGTTTGCGCGAAAAGTTCTCCACCCTATCACTGGCCTATTCCTTCTTCGCTTCATTTCGTTCTTCTTCTTCCTCTTTTTCTTCTTCTTCTTCTTCTTCTTCTTCTTCTTCTTCTTCTTCTTCTTCTTCTTCTTCTTCTCCTTCTTCTTCTTCTTCTTCTTCCTCTTCTTCTTCTTCTTCTTCTTCTTCTTTTTCTTCTTCTTCTTTTTCCTCCTCTTCCTCCTCCTCTTCCTCCTCACGAAAAGTTCCGCATTCCTCCTTCTGTAACCCCTTGTTTGTGTTCCTCCTCCCCAACTCACATTTTCTTCTGTGTCCTATTATGTTATTTTAGTGTTGAGCACGTGCTTCTTCTTGCTCAAGTGTGCTTCTATTACTCTACTGTTTCGAGTTTCATTTATTTTTAAGTTGTATTCCTTTCTCTTCAATGAATATTCCACATTTCATTCTGTCATCTCAGTTTTTCATCTTTCCTAAATGTCTTCCCATCCCAATCCTTCTCCTCTTTCTATCTTGCGCTCTCTCTATATATTTTGTCTCTATCACACTCTCCATGCTCTCTGTGTCTCTTTCTGTCACAAACGCGCAATATACAGGTAAATAAATAAACATACATTCATCATATGTAGCTACACCAGAATATATTAACCTCTCTAATTCTTTCTCTGTTTCTTCATAATACAAACAATGTCGTGTTGATTAATAATGTTCCTTTCAAGTCCTTCGACATTCCCTGCAAATTGGCTTTTCTTTCTTTCCATGGTAACACAGAGATGAGAGCATAACATAGGAATTTGATATAAAATTGTAATAATAACAAAATGGAATGTCATAGCAGTCACCTATTTAAATCTTGGTTTCAGAGGGATTAATCGGTATTAGTCGTCACAGTAAATCCTAATAATATTACCTCTCCATACCTATATAACCTATTATTTGCATGCATGTGTGTGATTATGTGCTTGTATAATATTGTAAGAGATATAGAAAATACATTGTTTTCATGGTTTTGTTATGTGCCTAAAATTTGCTCAGATGGGATCATTTTTTTTTTTAAACATTGCATTCTTTAATTAAAAAAAAAACGGACACATTAAGTTTAATGTTCAAAGTTTAAAATTCAAAAAGATAATGTATGAAAATATTGTGTGCAAAATCGGACATTTAATAGACAATTCATATGATGTATGATTCCTAAGGTTTTTATTTGTAGGTAATTTGCTATATGGTTTTTGCCTCTCAAATATGTACATTTCTCTTTTTGGGGAAAACATATTTTTCTTGTTAACAAGTTGTCTCCCTTTGTCCCCCTGCTTACGGCAATGGTACATCGAGTTAAATTGAATTGAGAAGGCGTTGACATCCCTTCTGTGGTCATGGTTGTCAATATTTGTTTTCCAACGTGAAATTGGCATTTCCTGCATTTTTACACGTTTGCGAAAGCCACTCAAAGAACAAATCCTTGCAAATCTGACTCGCTAAGCCTTCAGTACTTTTTTGTAAATTGTACTTGTCCGTATTAGACGTACCGTGCGTCTGCGCAGAATGTCACTTTCGAGGTGTCTTGTACGATATAGTATGGAAGTGTGACATCATTTGAGCATTATTGTTAAGACATCTGGTTCTAAACTATGCGGTTATATAGAGCAAGCAGTAATCATCACAGCAGTGACTCTAATATTGGGAATGCCTAACACAATCCCGATAGACAATATTGGACCGCTAAACCTCTTACTGGAGTGAGTTTGTTTAGGACCAATTGTCTAGACAACATGCTCATGTGACGACACCCTCGTATTCTATTCTATATTGTCAGTGATTCTCTATGACCAACGAAGGTGTTAATACGTTTTTCAAATGCCAATGATTTCCACTTTCCAATACGTTTCCATTGATCGATCCAATATATTTCTCTCTGTTCTATCGTCTACAAATGATATTGTTTATTTGATTTTTTATACCGTAGCTGGTCAAAGTGTTATAGCGTTATTTGAAAGTGTAGTTAATTTTTATCAAGTTTATTTTAGAATCATCACAAAATTGGCGTATGGAGAACAAGACTAAATCTTCCATTTAGTTACGTTATTTGTTTTAATTTAGTGTTGAGATACCATACTTTTAATGATGCTTCAAATTCATGTTGTGTTTGCGTTACCACCCATGAGGTCAACTCAGAACATGTTCTCGTTGATACTGGTTTATTAATATCATGTTATTACGTAAGCTTAGAAGCACCCTAATGTCTTTGTGTGTGTGTGAACGTTCACTAAAAATAGACAAATACACTCACTGTACATTTTTGCAAGTGTGTATTTCCGAAGTAGGTGAAAACAAATGTAAAGTAACGTATTCTCATGATTGTAAATACACTTCAATGTATCAATCTTCGTTTCACCACGCGACCTGACACTAGCTTAGACAAGCTAATCGATTGAGTCGCAAACGTATCGTAATTATTTCACGTTATGGTTGGGGCAACGAAAGGGAAAAGGGGTTACTTAAATTCGGCGTGACATCCACAGACATATCGATTACTGAATATATATCTTATTGGCATGTGGTATTAGAATTAGGAAATATTAATTGACATGATGATCCTATCGTTTTTATTCATATCCATTAATTGGTTTGATTGGAGTCCTTCGTCTAATTTTGTATTTTCATGCATTGGGATAAATATCAAGGTTGCTCTTCTGAGTGAAAGTGTTCATATCGGTTATTTTTATGGTCCTATTCATACGCAAGATGACACTAGATCTCTTTATAAAAGTGATATAAACATATGTCTTAAATGACGTTTGAATTACAAGAGTGATGATACGATTTGGATGAATGCAATGCATTACACGAATTTGACTTCATTACTCATTTTTAATGAACGATTATGATGATATATTTTTTTCCGTGAGAAATAAAGGGCATATGGCAACTAACTGATAAAATTTCCCAACTGGCAGTTATTCTTAACTGGCATATTTTGAACTAATCCTACGACGAGCACTTCAATCGTTTACTGTAAATACTGTAAGACTAAAATGATAACTATCGAAATTCACTTGTTCACTTGTTGTGGTATTATTCATACGATGATAATAAAAGTGTAAGGTCCTATTTACCAAGGACAGCCTCATCAGAGTAAGCCTTGCTTTTCACGAGAACACTGTTTCATTTTCAGTCATGTCACTGGATAAAATGATCCTACAAGGCCCCTACTTTTTCCCGGAGCAGCTATGTAGATTAAATGTGAGTGCATAGAGGCAGCTGGTGGATTCAACTCATATACCCTTCTAGCCTTGAGTCCATTCGAGTCCCAAGAACATGCTATATTAAACCTCTAACAATATCAACAGCAAGAACGACACAGCACAGTGCTCCTATAAAGAAAGCTCAGCTCATGTGTCCTAGCATATTTCATATTTTGGAATATCACCTGACGTCTTGTAGCAGCAACAAAGCACTTAGTCAGTTTATCATCTCGTTTTCTGAGGTTTTCCCCGTACAAATGTTTTCAGGTCAAAGTTGTCTGTTTCTCGAAATAAATGCTGTCACGTACTTGAATGTGTAAAAAATAATAAAGATCCAAGATTATCGAACATGCCTTCGATATGTGTGATTTATAGAATTATATATGCGTAATATGTAGCATATACGATATGGTATATTATGTAGAGTGACCTGTGTGATATAGAATGGTAGATGTTGTGATAAAATGTGTGACATATGTTTGTTATGCTTAGGGTGATATTTGTGAGATATAGTATGGTATGATGCGATATATAAGATGATGAAAGTGTGGAAATGTGTGTGATATGCGTGAGAAATAGAAGGATATACTAGGTACGCAATACGATGTGTGTGGTTGCAGATATGATGTGATATGTGTGAAGTATGGAGTAATATAGTATATGTGATATATATCATGAAGGATGGTATATGTGGTATAAAGAGTGATTATAAGTGATATATAGAAGGGAAGGAACATGTGATTGGGTGAGCGTTTTCATGTGGGGAGGTTCATGACAATAATAACTCCAACAAGCGTCAACAAACCCTTCACCAATCAAGTATAGTTGTACATAAACGATACACGTATAAACATGAATATGTAACTGCTGTCCACTCCATTTGTGAAACAGAAATACAAAAATGCATGTATGACGAGGTACATGACACTTGTTAGATTCTGATTTTGGCAAGCCTAGAAACTTTCTTATTAAATGTAAAGGTTTGTCAACCGTGACTGTGATGTCGTGCATTGCAATTGCAATTGCACACACACACAAAAACATTTACAGTTCTTCAGGGATGTGAAAGATAAAATGTGTACCAATCACGATGGAAACTGCAGCTTTATTATGAGGGGCTACCAGAAAAATACAGGCTTCTTTGCGCCCGTGTAAGGGATCAAGGTTTTCCATTAAGCCTGAAGTGTAGGATCAATATGTATTGCTACCTACATTTCGCTTTTATAGTTCTTGTACTGAGAGGTTGCAGAACCTTTAAAGATACTGAATGTCTTGAAAAGTGATGTGGAAACTAGATCCAACTGATCCATTTCGTCTCCTGTCTCAGGGACATAAGTGTGAAAACTGAAATCATAAAATGAGCACGAATATCATTTTAGTGGACTTTTCCATCCGCCGTGAACTTTAGATGAGTGTCACTATCTCCGAGCATCTCGACATTCCTTAAGATTGAGCGCGAAAAATATCAGGGACAACATGCTCTAAGCTGGTAAAGAAAAAACCCGCATCCCTTCCCTTGATAAGCTGTTAAACCTTGTGTCGGCTTTTAGGGGGTTGTTTGCTGCCGGGAGAAATCCCGTAGCATTAACAAGCCGCATCCCTGATGAATTACCAAAGCCAAGCGCACACTATTTCCGACCCGACATCGATTCGACCAGATAGTGTGGCAATGGCTATTTCATGTCACCAATCCGACGGAAGACTTGAGGTGCGAGCGACAGAGCTGAGTGTATGTGTGTGTGTTTATGTTGAGTGTGTGCGTGTGCATGTGTATGTGTGTGTGTTTGTGTGTGTTGTGTTTATGTGTATACGTATGTGTGTGTGTGTGTGAGTGCTTCTTTAAAATGTAAAGAAGCACTCACCAAGACCATTTAATGGTAATTTAAGAGCGGACAGTTTCATGAGCCTGCCGGTAGTAATTGTCCGTTTTCTAACTCGGAGACGCTCTAGGACGCCCTCACGCACATTGCACTACAGTACATCACAATTTCTTGTACGGTTCAGATCAATTTGGCGCCATCGAGAAATCGTGTTTGATCTGGCGTTGTACTTGGAACACTACTGAACGAATAATTTTTTCTTTGTAAGAGATATATCTTTCTGTGTCATGTTGCACCGCAATCGCAAACGCAAGTATACGTGTCGCGTCGGAGACAATACAGGTAAAGACGTTGCTATGGTGAACGTCGACCGGAGGATATCTTGAGAAGGGAACGGCTGCCTATTCTGTTTCTTTCTCCTTTTTTCTTAAAGTTGACACGCGGAAAAGGGGAGGAAAGAGAAAGACAGGGAGAGAAGGATGAGGTGGGAGTAGCGGTGGGGGAAGGGGGTAAGAGAAAGAGAGGCAGAGAGATAGAGGACAAAAAAGGGATATATGGTAAAAGAGAGAGAGTTGGGGGACGGGGCGGGGGGAAGAGTGAGAAGTGAGGGCGACAATATATAAATGACCTGGCAAATTCGTCCGATTTTGATGTACTACTGTGTTATTTGTCAAGCTTTTCACAAAGTCTGCGTTGGACGAACATGCATGGTTTCTAACAACAATGCGACAATTTTATTCATGTCGGAAATATTTTAGTGTTATTTGAGACAAGCAGAAAAACAACGGGTTCAAAGGCAGGCCGAACATGGGAGTGGAAATACGTATTATGAAAGTTGCTTGGGCTACGTGCATGTCTCTGCTCACGACTTCGCCTGTGGGAAGTCGTGTCCTTTGAAAACCTGTGCGTTTAGTGTCAATCACGATCTCAGTGGTTGGAGCCATTAGGGGTGTTGCACCCTCTCTTTCTCTCTCTCTCTCTGTCCCTCTGTCTCTGTCTCTGTCTCTCTGTCTCTGTCTCTCTCTCTCTGTCTCCCTCTCTCTCTGTCTGTCTGTCACTCTCTCCCATCCTTCCCATGATGTATGTTTCTTTTTTAGTTTGTCTCAGTGCCTATGTCTTTTTTCTTTCCTCTTCTTTATCTCTTTCCCTGTTAATGCTGTATGCCTCTCGTTCGCTCTCTATTTGAAGAGCTCATTTGCAAAAGGGGTTTGATCCATTTTTCTTCAAATTTGATTTTTTTTGTCTCAATGTATACATTTGAAGTAGGTTTAAGAGATGATACCAAACAAAAGTTGAATTTCACATTAAAAAGGTGAACAAAATGGCAAAGAAAAATCACTTTTTTGCAAAATGGGTTGGATCCATTTCAGTTTGTTTGCAAAGTGGGTTAGATCCACATAGGAAATTTTTGGAAAAAATATTTTAAAAATATGAAGACAGGTAGATTTATTTTAGACCCAATCTTATGTTCACATGGCAGGGTAGTATATCGTGACAATTTAGTTTCGCATAAGAATATTGCAATATGGGAGAATAAAAAAGTAGATTTTCTCAGAATGGTCTAAAGTGGATCTCACCCCCTTTGCAAACAAAATGTGGATCTAACCCCTTTGCAAAAAAAAAAAAAAATGAAGAGCTCATTTGCAAAAGTGGTTAGATCTATTTTTCATCAAATTTGATTTTTTTTTTCTCAATGTTTAGATTTGAAGTAGCTCTATAAGATGATACCAAAGAAAAGTTTAAATTCCCATTAAAATTAACAAAAATGGCAAAGAAAAAACACTTCTTTTTCAAAGTGGGTTAGATCCATTTCGGTTTGTTTGCAAAAGGGGCTAGAGCCGCAAAGGTAATTTTTGGAAAAAAAATATTAAAACAAAAATGAAGACGGGTAGATTTCTTTTATACCCAATTCTATGTTCACATGGTAGGGTAGTATATCATGACAATTTAATTTCGCATTAGAGTATTGGATTTTCTCAGAATGGTCTAAAGTGGATCTAACCCTTTTTGCAAACAAGCTCATTATTTCTCTGTCGCTCTCTGTTTCCTTGTATCTGTTTCTTTTTTTGTCTCTTTCTCTGTTTCTCCTCATCTTTCTCTCTCTCTCTTTTTTTTTCCTACTCCCTCTCTCTCTGTCTATTACTCTCTCCTCTCTCTCTCTTTCTCTCTGTCTCTCCTTTTATATGTCTCTCTGTGTCTCTGTGTCTCTCGGTCTATCTACCCGGTCTCTCTCTCTCTCTCTCTCTCTCTCTCTCTCTCTCTCTTTATCCGCCCCCCTCTCTCACTCTGTCTTCATTTCTTGCTTTGCCCTTTTCTCTCCATTACAGATGGTGAATCCAATTCCTCCATTTCTTAATGTGTAAGTATCTTTTCAAGCAACCACTCAAAAGTAAAATACCATGCGGAGGAAGAGATTTCCACGTAAAAGCCGATGAAAAGTTGTTTAAGACTGCAATTACAATCAAGTTCACTATAAAGTTTACCACTCTATGAAAACTTTTGCAATCCGAGCAATCCAATATTGAATCTCAGCCTTATGGCATATTCTAAACATGTACATAGAAAATCACGTGCGATTCACTACACACACACGCACACGCACACACACACACACACACACACACACACACGCACACATACACACACGCACGCATAGGCACTCAAACATGAGCACGTACTCGCACACTCACTCGCACATGCACACACACAAACACAAGTGCTTAAATTTCTATGAGAGAGTGTGTTCCTTTTATAAGCGTTTCATTGTCTATTTTATGCAAATGTGAATTGTAGGATGCCCTTAGTGAGTTTGTGGTTATCCGAAAGGATGAAGTTTTGAATTGCTGCGTCTCGGAAAGAGACACGACTCTAAGTAGGCCGCGGGATTTACTTGTTTTGCCAGAGTCTGCAATCTGATATGCTCAGACTGACCGATATCTTGGTCGAGGAAAACAGATCTGAAAACGTTTAACCAAGGATAAAGATAGAAAAGTCTCCAAAAAAGGAACTGTCTGTATTGGCTTGTTTTTTTTTTTTTTTTTTGAAAAGTAATCTGTAGTTCGTGACGCAATTGACATCATGCCGCAAGGTTAGGTCAAACTGAGCAAGAGACTGCAAGCCAGTATATCGTTTTATATATATAAATCTTTCTCCCCAAAAAACAAAAACAAAATAAAACAAAACAAAAATGTCTGTTTTTATCTTTGTCTGTCTGTCTCTCCCTTTCTACCTACGCTGCCCGAAATAAACACAAAATTACACACAACTATCGTAAATTGTATGTACGTGCGTGTTAAATATGCGGGTATCTATCTTATGACTGATGGTATACTGATGATACTTGTTGAATTGTTTTGATATTGGGTGCTTGATGTGTTGATCGGTTGGTTAGTTGGTTGTTTGAAGGATTGAGTAGTTAGTTGTTGGTAGCTTGGTTGGTTGATTGGTTGTGGTTATTTGGTTAGGTGATTACTGTGTTTGTTTGTTGTTTGGTTGGTTGATTGATTGATTGATTGATTGATTGATTGGTTAGTTGGTTAGTTGTTTGGCTTGTTAATTGGCTTGTTGGTTGTTTCTTTTGGTTGGTTGGTAAGTTGGTTGGTAGGTGGGTGGGTAGGTGGGTGGGTTTGTTGGTCAGATGGCTAAATGGTTGAGTTGTTAATTAGTCACTGTCAGTTGGTGGTTCTTTGGCTCGCTGCATGTTTTGTTCGTGTGTTTGTTTGTCGGTAGCTTGTTGGCTTGTCAATTCGTTCGTTGTTCGTTGATTGATACTTGGTTAGTTGGTCGGTTTGTCCATTAATTTGTTAGTTCGTTGGTTAAATAGTTGAGTTGTTACTTAGTTCATGGCTATTCGGTTAGTTATTTGTTTGGTTGATTGATTTGATGGTAAGTATCATCATGCAGTTAGGGCACTTGTACTTTCTCGACTTGACTATTGTAACAGTCTCTTTTCAGTTCTTTGTGTTAAAGATCAGAAAAAACTTCAGAGTGTTCAGAATCGTGCGGCACGTTTAGTGTTTTCAGTTGGTCGCAATATACATACGTCTCCTTTGATTAGGGAACTCCATTGGCTCCCTTTTTCTCAACGTGTCAAGTTCAAACTTTGTCTGTACATTTATAAATTGATTAACAGTACTGGTCCTTCATATCTTGTAAACACAATTGCTCATTACACACCTGCTCGTAATCTACGTTCCCAAAATGATACCACCAAACTTGTTATTCCGAGAACAAACCTCTCCATAGCAGAAAAACGTTTTAGTATAGCTGGATCTAGAGTTTGGAATACACTCCCCTCTTCCATCCGAACAACACCGACCATATCATCTTTCAAACGACAACTCAAGTCATATCTTTTTCCAAATATCTAGTTTTATATTTTCATTTATTTAATGTGTATTTGTTTTGTTGATTTTTGCTATCACTATTTGGTTTGACTTGGCTAACCCATCTGGGGCCTGGTGGCCTCAAGTGCTATACTAGAGCTTCTGTGAATAATGTGCTGACCGGGCTTGTCCCTTAAATTGTTGGTGAACGAAGCAGCAAGCAAGAGGCCACCAGGCCTCATCTGGCACAGTTGAGAACTCCAATGGTTGATGCAATTTAATGTATATATTTATATTTTATATCTGATTGTAAGCGCTGTGATACTTTTTGTGTATAGCGCAGATAAATAACCATTATTATTATTATTATTATTAAGTAGGTTCAAGTGCTGGTTAATGTGTTGGTTAGCTGATTTGTTGGTTGGTTGCCTGCTCGTTTGGTTTGGTCGTTGGTTGATAGCTCGATTGATACAATGATGAATGGGCTATTTTCGTGCGCGTGCTTGCTTCGTCTTATACTAAAGATGTTTGAATGACCAGTAGAGTCGTTAGCTGAATGAATAATCAGTTTTGTTGGATAGTTGATTGATTGACTGATTGATTTATCTTTGTTTTTATTTGGTCAATTGTTGATATGCTCACATGCCTGACCTTTTAGGTGGTTGAATGTTGCTTTCTTCTCACCAAGCTTTAGGCCTAATATGCAAAACGTACACATTTACATTGGTACCGCATCTCTTCATATAGTAGCAAGTGTTCCTACGTGTAGTAATAATGATAACAATTGCATTATAAGGCGCTTTATACGGGTACGCCAAGTGCGCTGATTTTCTGTTTGAATAAAAACAATATACATGTAATATAGATTATGTTCATACACCACTCTATACACTACATTATAAATTGGGATACACAAGTGACTGAGTGAAACAATGCTTTTTAACCATTTTAACCTTTGTGCGCCTCCGGTATTTTATAGAGGCTTAAAAAAGGTGGATTTTATGGAGGATTTTAGATGATTTGATAGATATGGCGTTCTGAATATATGATGGGAATTTGTTCCAAAGGGATGGGGGAAGTGGATGAGAAGGCACGGTCACCATAACGGATTTTCGTGCTTGGGCCATGGGCCATGAAGTAAATGTAGCGTGGAATATATGTGTACACTACACGCGTCTTTATCAGATCTTCGCAATATTAAAAGCCATCCCTTGTTTCCAGTGGGAATTGGGATTAGCTCATTGCCATCGCTATCAGCGTCACACAAAATTCATGTCAAAACTGGACTCTACCGTTGAGGTCCCAAGTGGTTCGTGTAGCCGACCTGACCAAACACATCACCGAGATAAGATCGTAGCTGAGCATAAGCGTGAATAGTACTTAGACGTGTTTGTCCAGTGCTTATTGTACAATATTACATGTGAACTCTCTCCTTACCATTGTCACAAAAATATGTAGTAAGCCAAAGTTGTTTTTCAAGGCTTTGTAATGAAATGGTAGATACAGTAGAGAAGATGAATATACGTTAAATCACAGGTAGATCATTCACAACTACGAATAATGTACACACGTTTGCTGAAGCATAACGATGGTGACATTATTCACTGTTCAGGAGATATCTACGTAATATTCGTTAATATGGTTAAGTACAACACTGCATACAATGATGGTTCATGCGGCATAGCGCTTATAATAATACTTCACGACATGTTTATTAGCCATGATATTTTGTGAGCGCGATGAAACTCCCCCTCTTCCTACTAATACGAAAAATATTTCTCCGAGGGAATGTGATTTTCAATAATAGCGTTGTGCTGGAAATTTGATAAAAGAATTGTACCGTAAAAAACGTGTCCGCAGTTTGATTTGTTGGTCGTGTTAGATGGAACCCTTTTCCGAAAAGCACACTGTACCTTATCATGCCACAACTGACCACCTTTCTCCAACGTGAAATAAAGTGCCAATCTCACACACCACATCTTATTCACCGCCTAAGGAACGCCTCAATATCCTTTACCACATATGAAGAGCGAGCCACTTTCCAATCAATAGTAAACGGAAACACAACCCCACATATATCGGATAAGAGCCCTTTCATGTTAAACCTTGCCTTGGACGCATTTATATGAAATGAATCGATATTTGGACTATTTATTTTTTTCCTATCGTGGAGCCAACAAAACACCTCTGCATTTTGTATACGTCAGGTATCGTTAGCCGCCGCGCGGAGAAACGATTACGATCCCGAACCAGATGTGTGAGGTATCGCGCGGACGTGTGTGCGCGCGCCCCGAGATCATTATCGAAGTGCTGCGTCGAACAGGGAGATTAGTTTCAGGTAGGTTTACACTTGGCGTCCGATCATTATCATTTGCAGCAACATGAGCTGCAAATCAAGGCTGCTTAAATGTCAACTTGTTTGTAATTTCCGTCACATCTCACGCCCAAGCATCGCTCAATGTGTTTCAAGAGCACAGCCGATGATATTCCATGATTTATAGATGTGACAAACGTTTGGTCCCATTAACCGTGTGTTTGGATTCACATGTTCAGGCCGTTTCAATCAAATGGACACCGGCGTGGTGGTTATTTTCGTATACGTCATTTGGAAGAAGATGATATATGGTGGGTTGTCGTCAGGAAATGAAACATGCTATGATTTGTATCATCTCTCAAAGTTTGACGAAAACTTACACTAACTTAGGAGAAGTTTAGTGCTATGATATTGTATCCTACAATCGTCTGAGAGTAGGTTTTGTAAAGCCATTAACCTAGAAAACTACAGTGTCCGGGGAATTTGGATTGTGAATGTCTTCTAAAGGTCTTAACGGCGTCACATATCTGCTGAAATGTTTGATATATTTGTGTACACGTATAACTGCAGAAGGTTGTCCGGTGAGTGGTGCTCGGTCTGTCTGTATGTCTTTACATCTGCCGTCATGATTTATGTATGATTGGAAAGACAAATCAGAACATGTTAAACTAAAGAAAAATGAAAGTGATAGCAGTCACCTTTTGATGAAAATGGGAAGGGGGGGGGGGAGGGGTGGCATCATGATCCTTTTAGTTTGTTGTTATCATTTTCATCCTTCTTGTCATTCTGAGTATTTCCCTTTGTATTTTCTTTTAGTTTTACCTAAATCAGGCTTTCGCATTTCATTTATATTTTTCCACACACATACATGCAATACTTAAATTGACAGCTACGCACATACACACAGACAATTTACAAACGAACAAATTAATACGAGAATACACGGACACACATCCACACACTTAAACACACGCACGCACATATACTGACACGCACACACGCACAAACACAGAGTTAGAGCTAGAGAAAACGTGACGGGGGGAGGGCAAGGAGAGCCCTAGTTCCAAAAGCTCTGGGGTCATATTCATGAACG